>PVIR01002283.1:0-104898 GCA_004026965.1 Petromus typicus | reverse complement strand
AAAGATTCTGAAGTTAAATTCTTTTAGTAAAATTAGAGCCATTAGGAAATAATCAGACAAACTAGACCAATGCCTGTTAGTTTATAATTATACTGAGGTTACAATTTTCATTATTGATTCTTAGCTGTCTTGTGAACTCTGAAGCTTCTCTCCATATACTGAAAACATATTCTTTTCCAGGCCTGGGAAGTGAAAATCCTCCAGCCCACCCACAGGGTGTGAGACAGCAGCTGATTGGTGGCATGGCTGTGGTATTTTCATAGGAGAAGCAAAGTTTACCCAGTCAAAACAGCAAGGGTAATCTGGGTCAGCAGCTCTTCCATGGAGGCTGGAGCCACAAAAGAATCCAAGTCATCATCAGTGATGCACATCAGAATGTGAAAGGCCAACCTACTGCTCCAGTTTACCCAAATCTTTTACCAGGATATGGCCATTTCAAGTGAAGCATATATGTGCTCTGGACCTTTCCAAACCAGTTATTCAGTAACAATGAAATGGAAGAACTGGCTTCACCACTCCCTACCAAAATGACTTGTTAACTATGGACTCTATGTTAATGATAATATCTCAAATGGGAGGGCAAGAGGAAAACAGTTGTTAAAATGCAGAAGGCATGCAGCGGTTGCAAAACAACAAACAAAAGGAGAAAACATAGCCCAGCAATTACTTGTTTAAAAAAAATAGTGCTTTCTAAGTAAACATGCACACTTTCCAATACTGAAACAGGGTGAAGATCAGAGGTACAGTTTAATAAAACCTGCCCTTGGGACTTGGTTGAGTTCTGTCCAGCTTGCTTTATGTAGTGAGTTTCCATGTACTTTTGGAAAAGTATTTCAAAATTCAATTTTCTCTACCTTGCCTTCACAGGACTGGCCTTTGATTATTTGCTTGGGTTCATTGAAATATATATTCCCACAGTACATCAGCATGCTTATTAATGTTGCCAAGCAAGGTAACTGCTGGGAATTAATCTCTTGGGGGGACTGGACCATATACATGTCCAGACTTGTCTTCTCACTACAGCTTACTAACTAAAACCAATACCAAGGGCATTGTGTCCTTCAGCTTAATTACAGAAAGTTCTGGGGCCATTAATTCTAAAAGGGTCAACTGCTTTTAAGAATTCTGGATGCAATAAGAATGTAGTTGTGTCACTTATGGTAGTACCCGGTGGTGTTTATTCCAGGGCTATCATATTTTAAAATTTGTTCCTGCATCTATGGATGAAATGCAGCAGGACTAGTACACTGTACAACTCTAGTGGGCAGAACTCAAATACTGGTCTGTGGTAGTTTATGGGATTGCATAGCAGACAACACAGCCTTGAGTGGTGGTTCTGATAACTTTTGGGTGTTGGTCACTGAAGACTGACAATGTACATTTCAGGGACAATAGTGAAGGACATCAGGGTTAGAGTGGAGCAGAGTTCAGCCTATGCGATAGGGAGTGAGGTTCATGTTATCTCCCAAGTTTTAAAAGAGTTGGTGAAGGAGACCTTAAGGCTCTGCTTCCTGGGATGTTCCAGGTTCAGGGTATGGTTGACCTCAAATCCCAGAGGGGGCTGGGTGGTAGCCAGGAGAATACAGGCATTCCCTAGCGTACAGCTTCTCTGAAGGTGTGTGTTACCCATGAAGGAAATTAAAAAAAAAAATGGGTAGCACTTTAACATTTGGGCACAGCACGCTTTCCATGGAATCTGAAGGCTTCCTGGTGCATATGCTTCCTGGGAAGGGCTCTCATCTGCCAGCAGTTTTCCAGCCAGCATTCATCTGCAAGTGTAGAACCCTTCAGAGATCCTAAATAGAGCTGCTGAATTGTTGTCATGGTTACCAGGACAGTTTTTGAAGCCAGAATATTTTCTAGCTACCCTGGCTGTATATCTTGGGTGTCTGACTAGGTCATGGACCTAAGATTTTATTCTGTTTCTTCTCCCCTGTTCCTAGTACCTATTCAGGAGTCTAATGACTTCAGTAACCATTGTAGCTGCTTTAGCCCAATTCAAACCTATTGCCTGCATTTGGTTTATCTACATAAGATCACATTGACCTTGAAGCACCCAACTGTGGCTCTCAGCATGCTCCCTTCTACAAACCAAGACAGAATCCTGGATTTCCTCATGCATTTTACTGCTTCTAAGCAAAAGACACTTGCAAAGTAGTTCTCTGAACTTAATATGTTTATAAGGAATTGACATTTTTTAACTCCTAGGAGTCCAGCACTTACATAGCCTATATAATTTACAAGCCTAGTCCACAGGGGAAATATCATACACATTTTAATCAATACAGGAAGGGCTTGCAGAGGTGATACCTGGGGTTCCAAACAAGGACATACCAGAGCTAGGATTCAAATTGTAGGCTGTTCAGTTGCAAAGCTAGTCTCTTTTCCTCTAAACTGTGGCTGGTATTTTAGCTGCTGAGAATCAGCAGCTCCAAGGGAACCTTACCATCTCCTGGGCATGGAAGATCCATCCACTCATTCAGTAAACATGTCCTGTGTCTGGTCCTGTGTCTGCTCCATGCCAGATGCTCTGTTGGTCACTGGGGACACAAAGACAAACCAGAGAAGCTAACCCACTGACAATCGGTAGTAATTTTAAAAAGAGGAATCTTCAAGATATCTCCCTATGGAGATAGGGACAGGAAGGTAAATCAGTCTGGAGAAGTCTTCAGGCATGTCTGATGGTGGAGAATAAACAACAAAGTAAGCCCTAATGCTAATGCTTATGGAGCTTATATCACTGCAGAGGTAGAACTCATGCTCATGATATAATGAAAAAGAATGAAATCACTAAATTATGGACACACATAGGTGAGCTGAATAGAAGTGCTGGAGAATAAAAGACTGAGGTATAGACGTTGAGGCCACTGAAGAGGACTACAGAGATGAAATGGAAGCCACCTTTGTTTCTAGGGTTCTTTTTTAGCCTTATCCTCCCCTACTTTTGCTAGTCACTTCTGGGTATCCCCTGGATGTTTTTCTTTAATTTTTCATTTTCTGCTAAGGAAAAACTCTCATTCAAGATTTTTAGAGTTAGTGCAGAAAGGCATTACCGTGGGTCCTATAGCAGTCACAGTGGTGGGAATGTAAAAAGATGAACAAGTCAAGCAGCAATTACGTAACAAAGAAAGAACCTGAATGATGGAAGCTTGTGATGTGAGCTCCAAACCAAATGGCATATGGAAGGAAATCACTAGTTGAGACTGAAAATAGGATCTGTCACTTAGGAAAGACTTCACTATTGCTTATTTGTCCATTCATGTCTTCCAGATTCATTCACTGAGGCATTCCATCTCTACTGCCCACTTCTCAGAGACTAGAGGGGAGCCTAAGTCTGGGATCATATACAACTATAACAATATCCTGTGATAAGCATAAGGTGTGCACACAGCTGTTATTGCTTGTACTAGAATTCATACAGAGGTGGTCGTTTTTGAACCTAAAACTAAACTATGACTTACAAATGGGGATTCAAAGAAAGGGCATGTACAGAAGACACGGACTGAAAGTACGGAGGGAGGAAGATCAGGAATTAAGAAACACAGCTCACTAGGTGAAAAGGGCTTGAATATCGGACTACCAACTGTGGCTTTTATTTTCGAGGTCAAGAGCAGCCACAGAAAAGACAGGAGTAGAGGTCCATGACTGAAACGTCCCTCCTCCGTGCTGCGTCTAAGCTAAACTAGAACAGCGAGGTGAGGGCTCAGCCACTTACGCTTATAGATGTTGCGTCTCAAGGACAAGATAGGAAATTGGGAGGAGGGGGTAACGACGAGCATTTGAATGTAAAAACTGTCCCTCAGAAGGGCCACATCCTGGCTAAGGGCAAACGCAAGGCTACGCACCACAGAGCTGCTGGGAAGATCCGCCTTTCAGTCCCGATCCCTCCGGGGCGGAGCTTGGTACAGAACACGTGAGGCCTGAGGCACCACCTTTACTGAGGGCACTCCCCTCGTCGACCTGTGCTGTCAAAAGCCTCCACTTGGAGTTTAGACACCTTGAATCTATGCTATAGTGTGGTAAGGGCCGATTCTAATCCGCACGTTTCTATACAGTCTTCTTACGAAGTCCAATTGTAGAAGATAAACACGGAAGGAGTCTTTTGCCCACACAAAAGATGGCGACAGGCTGTAGTCACTCAGCGATGAAGAAACCGGCTCCAGGCGACCAGCCTCCCCGTGCGAGGTGCAGACGGAAGGGGCGTCTCTAGAGGTAACTTTTTGACCTTCCTGGGCGGAACCCTGAGCCTAAGAGGCGTGGCCTCGCCTGAATCATAACAGCTTATTGGTCTTCCGGTAGGTGGGTGGGGAATCCGTGGGACCCCCACCCCTCCCCGTTCGAACCGGAAGTGTCTCTAGGTCTTTCCAGCTGGTTGTCATTTCACTCGGCTGGGTCCGGAGGAGAAGGACTCAGCCGCGGCTGCGGGACCCGGGCACCGGAGGTAGTGGTGGTGGTGGCGGCGGCGGCGGCGGCGGCAGCAGCGACGACAGCAGAAGAAGAAAAGAAAAAAGAGAAGAGCCAGGTGGAGTTCGCAACAACGACAGCTGGGACTGTGGGACCGGGGTAAAGCGGCGGCAGTGACGGCGGCGAGGACGGCCCAGCAACCGTGAGGAGAAACAAAAGCCTTCTAAATTATAATTTTTTAAAAATCTGAAGAGAGAGAGAACACCAAGGGGGGAGGCCTTTCTCCTGTAGAATAACTACGGTAGTGGGATTTTCTCTTTTTTCCTTCCCCCACCTCCCGCTGCGGAGACTTGAACTGAGAGAGCCTAACAAACCGCCCCTGGGTCCCATGAGGGAAAAAAACCCCGGAGCCGCAGAGAGGGGAAGAGACCGAAACCGCAGGACCTTCCAGGTCGCCCCTTTGGTCCCCGCACCCCCGGGCCGCCGTCCCGCCCTCACCCAGGCTCTCTAATCCCTCCAGATCGCGATCCCCCACCCCTGCAAGAGAGAGAAACGGGTGTTTCCAACCCCTTTCATGGGGGAAAGGAGGCCAGGGGGGAGCCCAAGAACAGCAACCGCAGCAAGATCTGCACCCGGAGCCTCAGGAGCAGCCCCAGAGGCCAAAACTGCACCCTGCGAAAGAGCAGAAACAGGACCAGGAACAGCAGTAACCTCCCTGCAATCATCTTTCCATTAGTCAATGCTGATTTCCTCTCCCTTCCACCCCAGATAACCTAATATAATCTATCTATATATAAATATATATAATATATAATGTTCTTAAATTATTCCTGATTTTTTTAACTGAGCTGCCAAGAAAAGAAGAACATATTCTCCTCTTAGTCCTATTCTAATTTTTATGTGAGTGAATCTAAACTGCTGAGGAAGACCACATGTGATTGTTAAATTATATATATATATATATATTTTTACTCCGTACAATGCTTATTCTTCTACATCCATAGATGCTTGAGAAGCTGTGTTTTTGTCATTCATGTACATTTTCCTTTGGAAAAAGAAAGCGCCTATTTTACTAACCAAAGACTTGATTTTTACCCTCTTCGTTTTTATTTCCTCCTAGAAGTAAGCCCAATTGGGTTTGTGTTAATGTTTTAAGAGATTTTTTAGGGGTTTTTTTTCTTCCAGAAAGAGAGACCAGAATTCTAAATCAGAGCTACTTAGGGTGGTAATCTGCAGTCTTTGAGCTATAACTATAAACAAGATTTGGAACAAGCAAAAAACTAAAATTTGGGGTAGAGGACAAAAAGGTGTGACATTAGGTTGTCAATTGTTTTTTGGGAAATTCTGATCCTAAAAATAATAAATGGGGGATTACGGGTTTGGAGTGCTAGTGCAAAGCAATACTGGGAATAAATCTGCTTTTCCAGTCCGATTCCATCCACATCTACAGCCTCCACACCATCACCAAAATGCCACCCCCAGCCCTGCTGCTTTTATAAATAATAACACAGCTGCCAATGGCAGCAATGCTGGGTCAGCTTGGCTCTTTCCTGCTCCAGCTACCCATAATATTCAGGATGAGATCTTGGGGTCAGAAAAAGCAAAAAGTCAGCAACAAGAACAACAAGACCCTTTAGAAAAGCAGCAGCTCTCCCCGAGTCCAGGTCAGGAAGCTGGAATACTGCCTGAGACGGAAAAGGCAAAGTCTGAAGAAAATCAAGGAGACAATTCTTCAGAAAACGGCAATGGGAAGGAGAAAATACGAATCGAATCACCAGTGTTGACCGGGTTTGATTATCAAGAAGCCACAGGGCTAGGTACTTCGACTCAACCCTTGACATCTAGTGCATCATCTCTTACTGGTTTCAGTAACTGGTCAGCAGCAATAGCGCCTTCTTCCTCCACAATAATCAATGAGGATGCAAGTTTCTTTCACCAGGGAGGGGTCCCAGCGGCTTCAGCTAATAACGGTGCTCTGTTATTCCAGAATTTCCCCCATCATGTCAGCCCTGGCTTTGGAGGCAGCTTCTCCCCTCAGATTGGGCCTCTCTCACAGCACCACCCTCATCACCCCCATTTTCAGCATCATCACAGTCAGCATCAGCAGCAAAGGAGGTCTCCTGCCAGTCCCCACCCCCCACCCTTCACACACAGAAATGCTGCTTTTAACCAGCTGCCTCATTTGGCAAATAATCTTAACAAGCCCCCCTCTCCATGGAGCAGTTACCAGAGTCCCTCTCCAACCCCGTCTTCTTCCTGGAGCCCAGGAGGTGGGGGATACGGTGGCTGGGGAGGTTCCCAAGGCCGAGATCACCGCAGAGGGCTGAATGGTGGAATAACACCCCTGAACTCCATCTCACCTTTGAAGAAAAATTTTGCAAGCAATCACATTCAGCTCCAGAAGTATGCTCGCCCCAGCTCTGCCTTTGCTCCTAAATCTTGGATGGAAGATAGCTTGAACAGGGCTGACAACATTTTTCCTTTTCCGGTAAGATTATGTTCCATTAATAGATTAAAATAATAAGGAAATTGCACTGTGTAATATCTGGAACTAAAGAATCTGAACTGTCCATGTTTACATCTGAGCTCTTAGACAAAAAATAAATCAATCTGCAGTTTGTTTTTGCAGAAGAAAAGTACAATTTGGGACAGAATATTTAGCTTTTTCTTTTAATTGTAGTCTTAATCATTCTATGATCATTATGCTAATGATGTCATAATTATCAACTCTAATATCTTTCTTCCCTGAAAAGAAAATTGGAATCAGTTTTCTATACTTAATATTTAGATGAGAGTAAGTAATATGTAGATATAATCTATTTTGTTCTAGAAACGAAAAAATGTTTTCTGCCCATATGAAGTAATTATAAACCTTAAAAAAAAGCATATTTTTTTGACACCAAAAAAGTATTGAGCCACAGGAAACCAACTATTGACTACAGTCATTTTCTCATGGGATATATTTTAAACCTAGGATCTTGCAGTGTTTTCAATTCAGAAATTCTTTCCAAACTTCTGCAATTACAGGTGCTTGTGTTGGTGGGAATTACTAGCCAGATATATAGTCTAAATCTTTTCTTTGCCATCATTTATTTTTTAATGAATTTGAATTTTTTGTGGAAATCAAAACTCAGGCCTGACACATTCCTTTTTGAGTACAATGAAAGTCTTGATTTCAGAGTGACTTTTTTTTTCTTTTTTTTTTTTTTTTGTGATGTCTTTCACTCGTTTGTTTATTTTCCAATGTTAACATTAGGGGTGTAGATAATTAAATCACTCCTAAAAATAGATCTAGGCAGAGATCACTTGTCTTTCTCAATACCAGTATATCCTTTTTCTGGCAGGAATCACACTGATATTTTTGAAATAATGAGCACCAGTTTAGTTGATAGAAATAAGATGAAAGGAATTTCATTGTTACTTGAACATTACTTTTCCCACCACATTTGTATACTTTGGGAGTATGGTCATTTATATATGTTTGGAAAATTGATAGAAAGTAATATAACATTGAATTAGTCCTTTAAAGCAGCCTACAAGTAGGCTGTTATCATCCTCATTTTAAAGACCAGGAAAATATACACAGCTAGTAAGATTAGAAATTCTAGGTTAAAAAGCAAGCATTAACAGTTATACAGCTAGAGAATTATTTTAGAGAGCTTTCTGCGGGGCTAAAACAGATTACAGAATAGGGGCTGTGTTCTTGAATATGACGTTACCACAAGCAGAATTACCTGTTTTAATTAGTCATTTGTTTAGGAGGAGGGGAAGTTTGCTCTGAGATTCTGTCATTCCGAGGTCTTGTTTATATATCTGTTCCTTAAGGATTCAGTGTAGTGCTATTTGGTTTAGTTTTGTTTTACATTTTTTAAAATGCTTTTTCCCTATCAAAAACAGTTGGTATTTGCTGTTATTATTTTTACTCAAACTAAAGAGCAGTTTTCATCATTTAATGGTGAGATATATGGCTGTTCAAAACATTGACAATCCCATCCCATGAAATCTTTTTATAAAGTTATTTTAGATACTCCTTCAGACATGAGTTTAAAGAAAATTTAATGCAAAGGTAACTATGAATTGTTTACCTATTGCTAATTTGAAAAATCTGGGATGGGATTCATACATTTTAACCAATTTAGACTCAGAATATATACAGTTTTTTCTTATTTTGCTATTATAGACTGATAGAATGAATTAATCTGGCCTCATGAGCTGTCTCCCATTCTCATTTTAATGACTTATGATAAATGTTTGCTTTGAAAAAAGTGAAAAGTTGAGTGAGTGAATAAGATATGCATATATACATATTAATACTTTTTCTTTTGAGGCTAATGGCATGTGTTTAACATATGAAATCATGTCACTTTTTTGAGACTCAGCTGATTCATGAAAAATAGACTAAGGGTGATTGATACTAAAATATATTGTTGGAAAGTAATGTTCACCTGTCTGTTGAGGAAGAGAAAAGGGTTGTCAGAATACCTGGCTCAAATACTGTGGGATTAGAAAGTAAATTACTTATTTTTATTCCGTATGCCCACTAGTTTTCGAGTGTGTGCCTGTGTGAGAGAGCAGGAAAGTAAACATACATAGGGGTGATTTGAAAGTCACAAGAGAAATAAGTGATTTTTAAAAAATCTCTTATGACAAACTGCTAGTTGGGATTCTAAAGAAAAATAAATAAATAAACTGATTACTGTGGCAAATGCATAATAATACAGTTCATGTGTGTGTGTGCGCGCGCGTGTGTGTGTAAACAATAATTCTTTTGAATTAGCTTTGGCAAATAGTACTCTTTTGAATTGATATGAGTTTATGATTAAATTTGATCTGAAAAAAATAGAAGGAATGTTTATTTGGCTTATATTAAGGAGACTTTCGCTGTAGTTTGGTTCTATCACATCTGAGGGCCTCAGTTTCTTCATAAGTGTAGGTGGTGACCTAGGTCAACCCTGAAGAAAATTCTTATGGTTCTAAGGCGACTGATTATGAAATTAATTGTTTCAACTACAACTCACACTCTCCTTTCTATATATTCTTGTCTTATTTAAATATGTAACAAATATTACAAATTTTAAGAAACACAGTTTATAGATATTAGTAGTTTAATTCCATCGCCATTGCAAAAGAATTCCTCAGGTATTATGGAGAGAGCTTGAAATATATCACATATTGCAGAATAGAATTTACATGATAATATTGATACTCAAGCAAAGGCTTGGTTCCAGTACCTTCCTTGTAAGTGCAAGATCCCAAGTTTGATTTCCCAGTACCAAAACAAAACAAAACAAAATAACAGCAAGCAAAGGCTAGTATGGTATTGTTATATTAAAAGAAGATAATTACTTGCAATTTAACTGCTATTGTGTAATATTTATTTTATTTTGTAATGAGCTAGAATGACTAACACTTTTTTTTTCACCATGGTTTTGGGTATATACAGAAAATTAATATGAATAAAATTTTAATTTGGTTTTGAAATCCACTTTCAATATTTCCTTTTATCCATGTTTATGAAGCATGAACAGAGATTCCAAATATATGATGTACAGTTCCCCAAATAAGTTATATGTGAAGACATTGTACTTTGGAATTTTGTTGCACCAAAATATTTTTCTAAGTTATTTTAGCTTAGCATAAAGCTCCATTATATAAATTCAAAAGACATTCCTCAAATCCTATTTTCAGATATCTTAATATAATAATAGCTAATATGCCCTGTTTGTTCTGTTGTATATATACTAACTCATTTTATTCAGTCAACAGTCCTGTGAGAAGAAATCATTATTCTTATTCACACACAAGATTTGACTCTTCATTATTTTATACTGTGGTGTCTCTTCACATAGTCAGGAAGCATTGGAGAAGAGAAGAGTGCCTCCCAGGAGCACATAAGATGAGAGGAAAAATTTTACAGTCATGCATGACATTTGGTTGATCAAAAGCTGAGTCAAGTGTGATCCCAGCTACTCTTAAGGCTGGAGCAGGAGGATCAGTTGAGACCAGGTAACTTAAGTCCTGTTTGGGAATCGTAGCAAGACGTGGTCTCAAAATAAAAAGCTAGTGGTAGAAACTTGAAAGTAGAAAGTGATAGAATATATTTATCAACTTTAGTTAGATAATGTTCAATCAATACTTTTGTTTTTAATTTTGAGTAGTCACTAGGTACGGGCCTAGGTGCTTTCACATATGTTATTTCACATCCTATATAGGTTTTTTTCAACTTTGTGACTTTGTTTTTAATGTCTTTATTTCAAAATGAAGAAACAAAGGTCATATTCAAATGACCATAGATATGACCATTACTTTAAGGAGAAAATAATCCTACCTGTTCTGCCAAACACATCTTGGAATTAATATACTGGGATAAATATATATTAGAACACCTTCCAGTAACATTTGAATATAGCACTTTTTTGGAGACATTCCTAGATCTGTCCTTACAGGAAAGTAGAGAAAAATTGCCTAGCAGATATGCTGCCTCTCCATTACCTACAGTTGAATTTGTTTGTTCTTACCTCTGTTAGCTAAGAAGCAAGGAATAGGGAAAAAAATCTGTATATCATAGAGATTATCCTAAATTTCTACTATAGGAAGATACTTGAGAATTTTACTTAAAACTCATTTGCTCTCACAAACACTACAGATTTGAGTTGTTTTGACGAAGCAAATAATTTTGTCACGTTAGTAACTCTATTAGTGCTGTCACTTTATGGATCCTTAAAATTATATACAGCATTATATATTTGTAAACAAAAGATTACTGCACTGCTTCCTTTATATAATTAAAATTGCTTTGACATGTGACCTCATTAATATAGTCCCAAGAGAGATTTTTGCATAGGAAACATTACTTTGACTTAGAAGGAAAAAAATTAGTTTTTCAGCTAAAAATATGAATTGAAAGATTCTAGTTCTAGCAGAATTAAGATAGTGAAAAAAATTTTGGGGAAAAGCAGAGTTTCCTCCTTCCTCATATATTCCAACTAGGTTTTATTTGTTTGTTTTGATTTTCTGTTAGAGGGAAAATTAATTTCAGGGTAGAATTTTAATTTTTTAATTTCAGGGTAGAATTTTAAAAATATATTTTGTCTTCAGCAAAGCCATGGAAGATGATCAACACATTGTATCAGTATCTGTCAGGAAAAACCTGTTATTGTAAGCCTAGCAAATGTAGTTATTACTAGCTGCTACTAGAAAGATGTAACAATTCATGAGGTTAAGATTTTGAGAGTAGTCTTTGGTGCTGTTCATAAGAATGAAATAGGACAAGTAATCTTAAACTTAACATATGTTTGTTTGACGTTTAAAGCCTCATTTCATTTTCCTCGCTCTGTTTCTCTATCTTGGTACAAAGAAAATAATTTTGAAGATCCAGTATCATATTTTTTCACCTATGTATGTAACTGAGTTTTTGGTCTCACCACAGATAATGTGAATAATGTATTTTTTAGGCAAGAAGCCTATGATGTGAGCATCTGTTTAAATTTTTTTGACATTTATTTAAAGATGCCTCACAGAAATTAAAAGTATGGTTTAGCCATGATAAATTTGTAGCAATACATATAAATTAAAATATAGTGTTAGAGTCTCATCCATTTTTTTCTTCCATTTTTATTGTACTGAAACAGAATGGGTTGCATTTTCAAGTTTTTAGGAAACATTGGATAGATGATATTATACATTTTAAAGCCATGTTTATATTTAAAATATCATGTGACATTTTAAATGATACATTTTCCAGATAGTCTTGAGAAATGTATCTAGTGAGTGAATTCATGGTATGGTCAGTAAAACAATTGCTGTCTTTTTACTCTCTGTGAGACCTTAAGAAATATTCTCAATGTATGAATATTACTACTCAAAAATACTATAATTATGGAAAGAAAGTCAGGTCTGGTTCCAAATATGGCTCTGTCACTTACTGGCAAGCTGCTTCACCTTTCTAATCCTTTATTTTTTCATTTCTTTTTGTCTGGTCATTTTATGGATTAAATGGGATGTGCTTGATATTTGTTCTTCAGAAAATTCTGTTCTTAAAAGTAAACAAGTCATCCAATAGCAGTATCATTCCAAAATCTTGTGAATAGCATAGTTTCTTCAAATGTGAAACTAGTGTATAACTAATATGTGATCATTTGAACTTAATTTTAAAGAGTAATTTTATAGGTGAACTGATTTTGAAACTGAAGTTACTATACTTAAATAGCAATGGAACTAAAACTAATACTAATTATTTTCCAGAACACTGCTGAAAAGTACAGTGACAAATTCTTTTCTCCTGCCATTTCTTTTACATGTTTTATTATGGGAAAACTTAAACATTCTTAATAGAAGACAAAATGATGTACTCTCATATACCTGTCACCATACTTCAACAGTTATTGTCTTGTGAACCGTACTATCATCCAGGCCCTTAATATTCTCCCTATGTGTATTATCTTGAAGCTCAGATATTGTATCATTTCATCTGTAGACATTTAGTTACGTATCTCTAAAGTATAAGGAATATTTTTAAAAAACGTATCTTGGAAGTGTTTTGTTTTTTTTTATAAAGATAGTTATGAGAAACTGAGGCAAGCACCATATTGCAGTTGTACCTGCTCAGCCTGTTTCATTGTACCACCAGGTGCTAATCTGTATCGAAACAATTATTGGCCTCATATTTTTCTAGGCTATCAAAAAAAAAAAGTCCAGCTGAAGTGCCAAAACATTAGCCAGTGACCAGAAATTTAGGAAGAGATTATATCCATTTTTCTCTTTTAACCACAGCTTTCTTGTAGATTCATGCTGATGTGGATTTATGGGCAGAACCTCAGGAAAGAAGAGTGAGAAAAGAGGAACAGGACAGGATCAAGCTTTTTGGCTTGCTTTTGCCAGGAATGTACAGGTTTGGGAATTAGGCCTCTGGACCGCATCAAACTTTTTCGTTTCTTAATCCACAGATGTTTGATATTTTTGATGGGATATGGGCTGGGAATATTTAACGAGAGCAAATGTGATCCTCTGACTCTTGAAGGGTATACAGTCTGCTGACTGCCTGTTTTGTGCTTGAGGGTTGAGGAATGCCTCCTGATTAGAAACTGGGGAGCTTGAGACTCATAGGGACCCAGAAAGGCAGAGCTGGGCATAGGCTGCTTCTTGGAGTTGTTGCAGCTCAGAAGAGAAGAGACATCAAAGATGACAGAATACATGCTCTAGGAATAAGGGTTGTACATTTAGGTGGGGCATTTCCCCTCCTGACTTCAGAATCTGATCAGACCTAGCAGATGTGGAGCAGAGGAGGTCTAGTAGCCAATCAGGGTCTTTGTAACTTCCTCCCTCAAAAGTGGGTTTTAGTGCTTTCTACTTAACATATAATTAATGGCCTCTTGTCCTGAAGAGTTTATTAGATAAGATACTTTCAGTTTGGGCTTATGATTATCTTTATGAAAACAGGCATAGGAAATAGTACAAGCAGTGAATTATTCAGCCACATGCAATACCTAATTTAAGATGTGAGTTTCAGGCTCTCTTCCATTGTACTGCACAAAGAAGGGTAAAGGAAATGTTTACTGAATATGTCTCCTGACCACCAGGCATTTTGCATGTGCAGTCATCTACTTGGTCTCATTTATTCCTTTCCCTAGTTTTGTAAAGAGTGTTGTATCCTAATTTTATAGATGAAATCAAGATATAGTGATGTTTCAATGCCAAGATTACTTGCTTATTAAAAGGTGATTTATACGAAGGCCTTCCAAAGGACTTTAATTACTTCTTTCTGCCAAATGAGATTACTATGAACAAATTGTCAGAGTCAGTTGAACCTAAAATTCCACTTGATTTTTTTAAAATTTCAAATAAGTGATGAGTTTGTGGTAAGAATTTTTAATTATCCATATAGGTATGTGTTATTTAGTGAAGGAGGAATAAAGGAAAAAAGTTTTAAAGATTTTGTGGAGACCTTAATAATTATCAGTTCACATGGGAACCGAATGGAGCTTTTGATTCACTGAAGATAAGATAGTGGAGACATTTATTCATTTAGTTATAGTTTATAATTCTGTTAGGAAACATTTTGTAGCCTAAGCTCTGTAAGACTCTTGGCCTTCACGGAAGAGGTCATGATGAGAAAGTACTGAGTGAAAAAAGAACTTGCCAAGAAGTATGAGATACTACTAAACTTCAGATAACTTTTTGACATCAGGCTCTTATATTTGCTGTATGCATTCAGGCATTGTATATACAGTGAAAGATCTCATACCTTTTGGATATCAAAAATGAAAATTCTGTCTTGACAAGACTCATGGAAATGGTCTGCTTTTTTTGAGCTTCTCTGAAGACAAACTCCCATCACTTGCTATTTACTTTGAAGGTAGTTAGTTAACTGCTCCTAATTGTATTTGCCTAAAATAGGAATAGAATGTGATTTGATTTGGTGGTTGTGAAGAACTAATGCATATAAATGATATATAATTCATGTAAGATGCACAGCATAGAGCCAGGAAGAACATGTTGGTCCTTTCCTGTAATGGTGGTGAGAGATTGATAGCATGCAGTATATGGATTATACACTGAGCATGTAAAGATGAATGAAACTTACAGTGCAGTGGGGGAACAGTTCCAACCTAGCTTGTCAATATCCTGTGGAATGTCAGAGTACTAAAGGGATACTTGGGAAAAGTGATGCTGCCTGCACAGGGATATGAGAGTAATTTGAAAGTAGAGTCCTGCAAGTTGACTATAATGTCAACCCTTGATGATTTATGAATTTAAATATCATTTATCCCACAAAGGATATTTAGATTTTAGAAAATCTTAGATTATGATTCCTATAGTTACCTTGATTAATTATGGACTCTACTGGCATCCCAGATTTTCTATTTTGGAAGCTAACATACTTCCATAGACTTTCATTTTAAATAAAAATATTTTTTCCCTTTCTTTACCAGGGAACATATATGCCCAAAAGAAAAACTATAGTTTTGACAGGTTCTGAGCCATCTCACATGTGATCACATTAATGTATATTTTTAACAAAAAAAGATAGTAGAGGGGAAATTTTGGCTTTGGACTTTAATAATTTAATAATTTACATTTTGTGTTTTAAATCTAGTCTAGTAATGCCAAAAAAAAAAAATAGTAATAGAGTGGTAATGGTGGTGGGTAAATATGAGCTACATTTAGATGAGAAAATTTAGGCTGAAGATAGTCATTACCTCTGACCACAAAACTTACTTCCCAGAATCCAGCACAATAAAAGTAGAACACAATGAGTTATCTAACTCTCATTGTCTGATGGAAGTAAACATATTTGGAAATAAGAGTGAAACAATTTTTGAAATGAATTTGTCTTGTAGGTCTCTAATCATGGGGTATTGATAGGTATAATGAATTTTCCCCTTGATAATACAATTTTCAAGAAAATCCAAAGATGTTTAACATTTTTGTTAAAGATGAAAGATACTAATATTTTCTTATTATTAAGATCTGAGGTCATATTAAGCCACAATTCTTAAAGGCAGATTAACAGGGACCAAGATGTGGTATACAGTTTTCTGATGATGTGACTGGATAAATCAGAAAAACTTGAAAATCTACATTGGAATAGCCTTTTTTAAAAAAAATAGATATGGCATCTAAGGCATATGGCTAATAGATTTGAGAGGAGACATATAATTAATGAATGTCTAAGGGCACATAGCCTATGTTAAAGAAAAAAATAATACACCTGAGGTAACAGGTATGCAGATGCAAGGATAATATTTTATAGTGCAAACTGTATGTGTCAGATTTGTTTTTTGTTTGTTCTTGATGATGAACCATTCAATTTCTTGAAGAGCAACTTGCTATTTGTTGAAAATTGAACTTGATTGTAATTCTCCAAGGTATGTACTTTAGAGCTTGAAGAAGAGTTTTGCTTTAGATTTTTTTAGAGCAAAGTCTTTCTCTCCAGAAGGAAACTTTAAAATGAGTCCCATGAGATATTTAAGCTGCTCAGTCAACCACAAGTACTGTTTATAATGAAGTTAATCCATTGAATGAAGTTGCTTACCTCAGTGGATTCTTGAATTGTGGTCTTGGGTCACACTTGTCAGAAATGTGAATTTCTTGGGCTCTACCCAAACTTGTGAAGGAACAACTCTTGAGAGTTGACTCAGTATTTTGTATTTTGACAAGACCTTCACTTGGTTCTGATGTTTTCTCAAGTGTAAAAAACCATTGGCTTAGGTTATCGTCTGGATTTTTTTTTAAGAAATTGCCTCAGATGGGTGCACCTATAATCCTAGCTGTTGGGGAAACTGAGGAAGGAGGATTGTAAACTCAGAGCAGCCTGGTTATGATAGCAAAAACCTGTCTCAAAAATAAGATAAAATTGCTATTATTTTCTTCTATGGGCTAATTATAATTTAGTTGTTCTCTAAACTGAATATGGGCCACCTGGACCAACAGGTTCATATGCTTCTGTGGTCACCTTTGAAATGTTAAGGAAGTCATACTCATTAACTGTGCTGACGTAGGTCTTGCTGTGGCAGGCAGGATTTTTCAGGTATATATTAAAATGAAAGATCTCGCCTTTTGTAATAAGTTGTTTTGTCAGATGGTTTGTATTAACTTTGATCTTCATTAGTGGTATTGTATCATTTTTCCATTAGAAATTGTTCTGTGATGTAGAGAGGACAAAAACCAAATCACCTACTGATATGCAGTTTAACATATTAAATATAATAATTAAGATTACAAAATGAAATGAGAGCTAAGCACTGTAATGAAATGTGCTTTGCTAAGCCTTGGAAATAATTAATGTTCTTTATTTTTGCGCATGATTATTAAATTCATGTTCTAAAATCAGAAGGCCTAGGTCCAAATTCTGCCTCTTCTACTAACCTGACATTGGTAAAGTTAGTTATTCACTCTGAGGAGCTTCTGTTTCCTCAGCTCTGAAGTGGGTTGATAACCAAACATCACCAATTATAAGTTTTTATGAGAAATAAATGAGATTATGCATATAAACCAGAAAGTTAGCATCTTATATTATTGTTACTATTACTACCACTTTTCCTATGACTGGCAGTGGGTAACTTAGAGATACATTTGCAATAGGTCTCTAATTTGTGTGCCATATTGTCTGTCATCCTGATGGAGAGAAAAAGTGTAATGTGTCTTTTGTAGTTTTCAGATCTTTATATGATCTTCTATCACCTTTATTAAGTCATATTGGACTTCCAGGCACTGACCAACATGTTAATGTTGTCAGTGCCTTTAATGGAGAATGTCTCTAATTCAAATACATGTCTTAAGTAGCACGGTCCATGGTCTGCTGTGTGCATTACCTTCTGTAAGGAAGTCTCACCAGCTGGAGGGAGATGTGACCTTGAATTCTGCCTCTGATGCTGAACTCTGCAGTAACCTGTCTAGAGTAAATTGTGTAAATTGTCCTTAGTCTCAGCTTTTATTATTGAAATAAGAATAATACATTCTGATTTAGGAGATATGAGGCTTAAAAAGCTAAAAGTCAGTGATTGTTAGATTTAGCAAACATCTTTATGTCGTGCTAGAGTGGGAGGAGCTTTGTAGTGATTTACTGAATTTTAGTACCTTATTAAGAAACTGATAGGGCTTCTTGAGTTATTGAAAACAGCTCTTATTAAAAACACTCTGCTGTGTTTATCAGCTGCTTCCCTGTGCTTTTCATTCTGTGATTGTTAAAATGTGAATTTTAAAATTCACCAGATTGCACACTGCTTTAGTTTTATCAAGAATAATAGACCTCCTTCTTCTGTCTACTGCCATTATTTATTTTGGCAAAAGAAGACATACAGCTCTATAGTGGGAAAGGGGAAATGTTATAAAGGAAGCTTCAGGCAGAAGATAATTTTAACATTTAAAAATTACCTGAAGGAATTCATCCATTTGTTGATTTACTAAACATGTGTGGGTTTTTTATTCATTAGGGTGTATTTCAGGCATAGTAACAGGGAAATGTGGGACAGTGCTTCTTAAACCCATTTCCCACACGTAGGAAATGTGATATTTAAAGAGCAATCGTCTGTCAGAGAGGTGCTGCCATGTCAAACCCTTTCGGGCAGTCTTGAAGGCTAAAGTGATGACTGTCTTGGAACAGTGTCACTTCTTTGAGGTAAACACTGGGAAACGTTGATGTAATACAGCTCCTCCCCTTGGGTAGGACACAAGCAGGTAGCAGTAACTGGGGCCTCAGGAATGGTGAGTATTGGTGATAGATATGGTGATGGCCCAGGGAGAGACATGGCTTGTGGACTGCCAAAAGGAGGTCAAAATCAATTATTATAAAATGAGATAGGGAAACTTTCTATTAACTTTTAAACTTCAAGTTTTCCCTCAGATCCATTTAACTCCCAAAAGAAAATGCAGTTTTCTGGTTTTAATTCAATGCTTGACATGAAGTATGGAAAGAGAATGTGAACTGTTAGGAGTTCTGGTTCGAGCTATTATTCCCTTTTGCTTCTCTGTGACCATGTTGAGGAAGAAAAGACAATGAGGAAAGCGTCAGGAGGAAAAGTTGGGAAAGATGCCCTGGAGTGAGTCGGACCTCCTTCCTTGGTTGTCATCTGTACCCTGTCCCAAACCCCTCACCTCTGGGGGAAAAAAATCCCTGCAAGACCCTCTTATTTTTAATACTGGCTTATACCCAAATACAGGTACAGTTGGACTCTTTAAGCTAAAGAGATAAAGTTTGTATTATAAAACAATTCATTCAGTGAAGATCGGTAGATTATTATTTATACAGTGGGTTAGGGAGATGGAGTCAGGAGTCATCTTATTTCAGGGAAGTCTCATGATACAGGATGTCATACGATAAGAGGACTGTGAACGTAGCTCGGGGGTAGAGTGTGGTTAGCATGGATGGCCCTGGTTCATTCATCAGCACCAAAGGTTAAAACAAGAAGTAACTAGGGTAAGAAAAAATGTAACTGAAGAGAGGTTATAGAATACTGAAGGTCAGATTCTTTTGAAGACCTTTATTCTTTAATGCTATTGTGGTAGTGGTAGTGTGCATGTGTGTGTGTGTGTGTGTGTGTGTGTGTGTGTGTGTGTGTGTGTGTGTATCATAAGCATGTATTATTACTTACTCTCAGAGTTTAATTTTAAAATGTTTTCATCCCCCACTTTTGACTTATCAGACCAAACTTTAATTTTAGTTATCTCTAGTGCTTTTCATCCTTAGGAATTCCAGAACAGTTGGGACAGTGTATATTTTAGGATTCCACGCCCACTCTTGAAATGCCCTTCCTTAAACCACAGTTTTAGACTAACAACACACTCTATCCTTTCTTCCATTTAACTTTAGGGGCAGCAAACTTAAGTCTAACTTTGTAAGTTGAGATACTAAGTGAGAATTGAGATGGTTTTCTCATCCAGATGCTAATTCTGATTGGTCTGCTTTTATCCCTTATCAGAACTAATGACTGTGGTTTGGAGACCCAGTAACTTTTCACACTAGGGAGTCGGGAAGAACAGAACATCTTGTGTTAGTTATTGCTGGTGATCTCTTTCTCCTCTTTAAAGAAAGCTTTGTCATGGTAGTAGTAAGTGCTTCGTTATTTCAGATTTAGTTTTATATTAGGGAGGGAAGATTCTACCCAAAATATTCTTGTGTATTTTTTATGTACGTAATGATTATAAGGAAAGATTTTTTCCTACTTTCTATATGGGGATATTAGCTTAAAATGTAGAGAAGGTAAGTCATTAATATTCAAGGATATCTTTGGTATTAAAGGGCTGTATCAGTCTTTTTTATTTTCTTTCATTAAGGGAATAATTTATTTTTTCATGATACCCACTGATATTTATCTTGAAACACTTTACCATTTAGTGACCTAAAAAACAATTCACATCTCAGCTAATACATGTGGCTATTTTGAATAGCACATATAGGTGGCAGTTTACTATTGGAACAATTTTGGAAAGCTTTACCTCATTATTGCAATCTGAAGTGATAGAGAACCTTAAGAATTTTTAATATGTAATGCTTCTTGATACGGAGATTAATGTTAATGGTTTATGCTTCATGAATGAAAGTGATGTTTTTGTTGAAATGACTGTTTTCAAGTTAAATCACTCTCTGTTGAGTCCAGTGTACTTTGAGGTTTTGATATTTCGAAAGTCTTAAGAGCATTTAGTAATAACAAAGGTGCCTGATCCTAGGGGAAGTAAATCTGCTGTTTTTTTGGGCTGTCTCCTCAAGTGCAACTCATTTTATTTTCTTTTATTCTTCAATGCTGTTTATACTTATGGCTGTTTGTGTTCACAGGATCGTCCCAGGACATTTGACATGCACTCATTGGAGAGTTCCCTCATCGACATAATGAGAGCTGAAAATGATTCAATTAAAGGTAAGCTGAGAAGTTAAACTATTTCTATTTTAGTGAATAGTTAAAATACGTTATTTGTTTAGTCTGATGAGCAGTGTAGCAAATATTATGGAGTCGTATTTTGTATCTACGTGTCAACTAACTTCACATGTGAACTTCTATTTAAAAATACTTGGTGGACATCTACAATAGATTCATCATGTTACAATTAAGAGCACTACCAGCTGTTCTAACTGCTGTGCTACAAGTGGGAACTTAAACGATACGAACCATGAAATTCATATTTTAATATCTCAGACAAAAGTTTTCCCATTGCCTAAGTTTATGATCACCTATTGTTATGATACTGAACATATACCAAGAAGAGTTTAAATACTGATTGTTTTTACCTAGTTTTAAATTGTAAAAGTGCCAACAGCTTCACAACTAAAGTAAGTTTCATAATTTTTGAAATTTTTTCCATTGATTATGTTTAAAAAACAGGACTATTCTTTCTTGGATTTTGCTTTCAGTTCTATTATAGTGACTAGTTGTGTCACCTTGAATAAGACATTCAGTTTGGCTAGCCCTTTTTTATGGGAAGGGACTTATAATCATCTGTGAATTTTTATTTTGTTGTTGTTGTTTTTAGTTAACTTGTGAGTTTTAAAAATAAAGTACAGAGCTCCACCCTACATCTGTGATAGGGTAGGAAGTTGACATGTTCTTTAAAAATTCTTTCTAAGGGGTACAGGAAGGATTTATGAGGTAGAAATTTTAGGATGCACTCTGGAGTGGAGTGCAGGTGCTCAGAGAAATGAGATATAGCATGTTCTTTTTGAATGTCTCAGGTAGTACTGTCACATAGCCAGGGTGGGCCAGACTAGGTGTTCTCTAAGGATCCTTCTGCTTTTGTGAATACTACTCCGGAAAATAAAACATTTTTCTTCATACATGTCTGTTTACTGAAGAACAAGTTTCTTTTTATTTTTTTCAAGAAATTTGGAATATTTGGTATATTTGGTCACCCTCCTTAAGTTGTTTGTTCACTTATTCATTCATTCACTCATTGGAGTAGTGTTTCTAATCCTACCTAATGTACAGCTTTTCAGTGAGTTCAAAATAACCTGCTGCTTTTTTTGTTTTACTGTAGTATCAAGGCAGCAAAGCTTTTAAGTATTTTTCAACTGATCAGTATGGGGTAAATTTTTTCAATCAGGAAAGCTTTGGGACTTCTGGAGAGATGAAAAATAGTATGTGTAAACCTAGGTTTGCGTCTCATGAGACAAATTTGAAATAAAGGTATTTTAAAGATCTTTACCGAATTCCTCATGAAATTCTAATGAATGACTCTAATCCAGACTCATTTTCTGTATCTGAAGAAAGACATCAGAGTTCTGTCCCTGTGTAATCAATATTTCAGCCTTTTGCTTTTCTCATCTAAAAAGTATAGAATCTAAGGCAATTTGTAGCACCAAGAAAAGCTGTATACTAAAAAGTAACTGTGGGAAAGATCTGAGTAAGATCTGTGGATTGAACAATGTGAATTTCTTGATTGTATACTGTAATTATGTCAGATGCTATCACTTGAGTATACTTGATAAAAAGAGTACAGGAGAATATCTCTGATGCTTTTTGAAACTTGCTATGAATATATAATTACTTCAAAATTAAATATATAGAAAAATCTGAAGGGCATTTGTTTAACCTTCATGTACAATATTTCATTTCTTGAGCCTTTTTGTTTTTTGAGGACCTCCTGTCTACTAAATGCTAGTGATCATAAGTAGTAAGAAATACTCTTTGTGAGAAGCACCTATGGTTCTGATCAGAAAAAAACACAGGGTACAGGAAACAATAGATAAAAAAGTATGTCACATGACATTTCTAAAAAGCAGGTCTCTATAATTAGTACTTAAGTTAGAAATGAAGAGTTTGCTCACATTTTTTTTTTTAGATTAACTGCAGGATTTCCTTGGATTATGAGTTTTAGCCAGGACATCTTAGGTTTGTTTTTGTCTTTTAGTTTGCTGAATGAATTACTGTTTAATGCCCACCTTATTCTATAGTCTCTTATAAATTTATTCTCATAAATTTTTACTTAAATCTCTAGCTGGTTCTAGAGGGGAAAATAGAAATTAAGTGGCAAAAAAATTATGTGTTAAATATTCTAAGAATGTAAATGTTTTGTAAAATTTTGACATAAGAGACAGTGTGACAAAATGGAAAGACTATGAGTTTTGGCATCAGGTTTTGATTTAAGTTGCCACTCTTAAATCCAGAAGTTCAAAAGATATTCCGTACCTAAAAATTCAACACATTTCTTAGTTCATACAAGACACTCAAGAAATGATATGGAATTTACTCACCACTGAGAAAGAAAGCCAGTTGAAATTTAAGTTTAAGTATTAAGTGAACATAGGTGTTTTTTGCTTTAAAGAGCAGTAAGGAGTCCATAGATCAAGGTATGGTTCCATAGATAATGCCAGTTTATATTTATGTGTAGATTTTGGAAAAAGATCACGAGCTTTATATTATTGTGTTCTGTCACGACTAAAATGTAGTTTTGCTCAGGGGAACAC
The DNA here is from genome assembly GCA_004026965.1 of Petromus typicus. Taxonomy (NCBI): domain Eukaryota; kingdom Metazoa; phylum Chordata; class Mammalia; order Rodentia; family Petromuridae; genus Petromus; species Petromus typicus. The sequence continues at coordinate 81,599 of PVIR01002283.1, read as the reverse complement.
TTTCTTATCCAACTCTTTGGATTTAGTTTTGAATTTTGTCAGTTATTTTCAATAGCAATTTGTGAGATTTTATTTGAAAATGATAATAAAATTTTAATACCTTTTAAAAAGTTATGTACTGTCTTTTAATATCAGTATTTTAAATATCAGTATTTTAAACCTGCCAATCTATTTTGAAAATAATAAAAGAACTCTCCCATTGCTCTGCTTCCTTAGGAAATTGATATCAATTCTGTGAAACTAGTGGAGAACAAAATACGCAAAAAAGGAGTAGAAATTCAGTTAAGAAGTTTTGTTTTCCTTAGAAGAGTTTATTTAAGACTTCATTTTATAAAGATAAATATTTTATTTGGGTTACTTTAAAACATTATGAGTGACCTCATTTATTTTTACCTCTCATTTGGAGAGATAAGTAGTTGTGTGTTATTTAAGTGATAAAGCCCTACACAAACAGAAACTACAAGTTGAATCTATTGATTTGTCTTATAATTAATTAAAATGAAGAACAAGCCAGAAAATTGAATTTATATATTTTACTTGAAAGAAAATGATCTCCCTTGTTGTAGTGGGGTTTAGCATTTCCACTTTTGCTGTCACTAAACAAGATGGTTGATATACCCAAAGACCTTCAAATATAATTTTGTATTTCTTTCTGAATATATTGTTAACTTTAGCTGGCTTCTTAGAGACTTTTAAAATAAACTGTTCAAAGGGAGAACTTAGCCTTCATTTCATAATTTATATAAAAATTTTTTGGAACTATAGCTTTTTGAGGTTTTTTTGGTAAGAGTTTTAAAGCTACTGTCATGTTCTCCAATTAAAAGACTTAGCTCTATTGAGCCAGCAAGGGTCCTTTCTGTACTTTATCTCCCTGTCTTTTCTCTGGTCAGCTGCAAGACACATACGTTATTCATATCCTAGAAACTGTGCCCTGCCTTCTCCCTAACCAACACCGGTGACAATCCACAGAAGATTGTCCCACAAGACTGATTTTGTTTTCTTTTCCCAGTCTGATAAGCCAGGAGCTTGAGGTACAGGCTAATTTTGAATTTTGAGCTCTTCTATGGCTATACATTCATTGGTATAATATTAGGCTAAAGAAACATTTTCTTCTTTTGGACAGAAAAATATTTATTACCATGAATACCTACATGATTATTTTGGAAATACTGCACCTTACGGTTGTGTTTTGGGGTCCTTTCTTTTTTTTTGGCCTTGAAATTGGCACTTATCTAGAAATAAAGCAGCATGGAATAGATTAAAACCACACAGGAGTATATCTGTTTTCAGCCTTCTGAAACACAGGTTGGAAATGCGAGATAAAGATTCATCAAGCAATATTATAATCAGTGCATATAATAGGAGAGACCTCTGAAAATTAAGGAGCTTATTTTCTCCTCGTGTCTGAAGGGAATATAGAGGTATAGCAGTAAGCCAAGAAATGGTAACCTATATAATGATGGAAACAGCACTGGATAAAAAGACAAAATACAGTACTTAAAAATTGTCAGATGTCAGAATATAATAGTTCACAATTTCATGATAGTGGTTGAGTATGTTAAATATATGAGTGACTCAGCCTGTAATTTGTTTTATTTCACTAGGAAGCCAAAATGCGACAGCAAAATTACTGACAGCAGCCTGTACACTGTCAAAACTTTATAGTTTTATAGGCATTAATTAATAAGATTGTGAGCCATAATATCATATTTTTTTCTTTTGAATATGAAAATGGAGTCCTTTCCATTGTTTTAGACTATATCTTGCTGTCACTTTTTGGAAGGGAGAAAATACCAACATATCTGTCATAATTCCCATGAGTTTTGGGCATTTCAGATACTTACTTTGAATTCCAGTAATAATGACTGCAGTTTAGAAATTCAGGTTGTTCAGAATGCCAGTGTTTTACAGCTCTCCACTTGTGGATGAAGCCCATTGCATATGTAGAGTAAGGAGTAGGTATGTGGTACAGAGTTACACATCACTGCCTCATTTGCTTCACACATTCATTTAATAAGATTTTATTTTTAGAATTGTGGCTCTACTCCAAAGATTCTTTGCCTTTAACTCCTGACTGTTGACCTTATTTTGACTTTGCATTTTAAAACATTTTTGATTTTTTTTTCTTCCTTTACACATTATAGGTAGGGGCCTTGCCCTTTCTATTTTTCATCGCTGTAAATTTATTTGAAACATGCTTAAACGAGTGGCAAGTGATGATTCCATCTGTGCTTCTTTGTTGCTAAGCAAAAGATTTAATAATTTTCTCTATAGAAGAAGGTTATGAAACTCAGGTGAAGTTCACTATGTAATGCTTGTTGTATTAATTTCAAAGAAGATTTTTAAAATATCACTGCATAAAAGTGACTGAGTGGTTATTTAAATTCTATGTGTTTAAGAGAGAATGAATTTAGTCCTGATTTTTTTTAAAAAGACATATAGTATCTTTTATTTTGATTCATAATACTTTTATGTAATTCTCCATAATTCTAATTGCAGTCACTTAAGGGGAAAAAAATGTTCTATGCTGATAAACATATTTTAGAATAGATTTCATAGGCATAATAACTTTATGTAGACTGAGAGATCTCTATCTGCTAAGAGTTGCTGAATGTGGGACTAAATTTTGTCATTTGCTTATATTTTGGCATATGTTACAAATTTGAGGTAGCTTGGGCATAAATACAAATAAAAATGAAACAACTCCCACTAAAATAGGTTGTGCTATTTTAATATAGAAGTATTTTTTCAAATAGGAAGGTGTGGGAAATGGTTATTAATCTTAAGATATTTAACCATTTTCTATTTAAATCAGTTTGCCTATGGTAATTTGAATACAGATAACTAACTACAACCTAACCTAACTAACCTTATTAGATAAGCATTAGATAAGAAATTTTACTTTCAGGGATATCTAATGGGGCATGATAGAAAGTACCATAAAGAAGAAATGAACAAGGCAAACTAGTTCATTTCACTTGGATTCATAAACAAATTTCTATTACATGGGATTAAATGTCTTCTGGCAAATTGGGCACCTTTAAATAGTAGAGGTGTTTAGATGGAGACTGAGCCAGGTCACTACCCTGCATGCCTGAGTGAAGCCATCCTGATCCAAGCTGGTTCTTTCTTGTTCTGTTTGGATGATACTAAGTAATTCCAAGCATGGAGCAGGAGAGCAGCTGAGGTCTCCTGAGAGTAGAAAATTGCCTTATTTCTAGAAGCCTCATGAGTAATGGAGTGAATACATAACCAAGAGTGTAATCTAAACCGGACTACAATAAAGTTTGTGTGTAGCTATTTGGAAATAAAAGATGTTTCTGCACTTTGTGTGGTCTTCCTTTCCTGACTGCAGGACATGGAACATACTAGACAGTCTTCCTCTTTTGCCTTGACTCAGTGGTGCCTGGGCTGCTGTGTTGAGGTGACTTCTCTTGTGAGTAGACAGAGTGGCATGACTTTCTCTTTTTGGTTCAGAGCCTGTTCTTGATTGTAACTGCCTACTTTCTGGTTTACTTTTGATCAGTAATTCTTGGATTTCTCACAACGCCGGACAGAAGAATTTAGAAAGGTGTGGACTTTGAACTGTGCAACTATTCAGCACTTTTTCATAGTTGGTGGTGTTGTTCTATCCACCCCTCTCTCCACCCTTGGGGAGGAGAGAAAGGGAAAATACCTGGGAGAGGAAAATATGTGATGTGTGAATGTTGATTTGCTCACAGAATTGAACCAAGACTTCTCACTCTGACTCTCAACTGGAACTCCTAACAACATAACCAAATCCTCCTGTTTACTGACCAAATCTCTGTGGCCTATTTCATTACATAACCACACGAAATTCCAGAGTAGGGAGCCTCTGCCTTTTATCTTCTCCACATTTGTAATAGGATACTTGACCCTTGTTTTTATTCTGAAATCATATAAGCACTCGTCACAAAGGGAGAGTCTGTCTTATGTCATCCATGATGTGAGTCCATAATTACTCCAGCAGTCCCCTTATTTTCATCTTGAACACAGCACAAGGGACTCTATTTGAAATCCTTGAAGTCTGAATACTGAGTGGTCATCTTAAAACATTGTCACACCTCTGATTTTATCTAGGTTAGAGCGGAGGGTAAAGGGGGCAGGGTGGAGTGGGGTGTAATGGCAAACTCTCTTTGTGTTATTAGAAAGGTAAAGATCCTAAATCTTCTTTAAAAGATTTACTTCATTAACATTTTTTTTTCTTTTCAATTACTCTCTTGCTCTCTAGTTGTGGTGACTTAATTTCGTTTGACATATTCAGGGCAAGGATTGGTAAAGGACAAACTAGATATAATGAGATACTTTTTAGAGATAACAAATCTGCAAAAAAGCAACAATTAGGTAACAAAAAGTTCTTTTCTTCAGTGTCTTACATTGTCATATTTATTGTTGCTTAGAACTTACACAAGTGAAAGTTTACTGAGTTGAGCAGACTTAAATAGTAGTACTTATTATTTAAAAGTGAAAATTAAATGATATTGAAGTAGGAAGGTTTTGAGACTTCAGCAGTCTGTCCATAAAAAAACCAGGAACTTCCTTACTGTGTAAAAGAGAAATGCATGTTGTTCATGCTTCAGGTCCAAATCAAGGTAGTGTATTGGTAACACCACTTATTTTTCTTTTTTCCTCTTAAAATTTTTGTTTAAAGTTCTTTGAAAATTATAGAGAGAAATGATTCTTGCTGTCTCATTTCTTGACAGCTACTGAAGCATAAAAGTGCTTCATACACTATTATCTGCTTAATAAGCCCTTTGTTATCCGGGAAGGTCTTAAGGCCTTTCTTGATCCTGTTACATAATCCTGGACTATTTTATTGGGTGACTTTGGGGGAGGTAAAGCAATGTCACATGATTCATAGCTGTCATAAAAATATCCAAGATTCTTTTCATGTTCAGTTTAAGGACAGGAAGGAGGGAATAGTTCACAATTGTGTCACAAAAATTATTGCTTCCTGACATGCATGGAATTTTTACCTGAATATTTTATCCAGTTGATTAATTTATCAGCTTTATGTGTCAGATTTGTGATGTTTTTCCTCTCATGATATATCTGTCCTTACTACCAAATAAAGGGAATAAAAACCCTTCAGTGAATTCATTGCTGTTTCAACTATAGTTTATAAAAGTCAGACATGCTAACTAACTAGCTTTAACTAGTTACTGCTCTTTGAGAAAGCTATTGAGATGGCTGTGCTGTTCATAGGCTTCATTATTTTGCCCAGTTGACTGGTTCTTAGTTTAGTCTCACACCAGTGTAGTTAATTCTAAAAGGACGGTTTTGTTTTATTCTGAGTATTACCTGGTAACAGTCAATTAGGAATGTTAGTGGAACTCTGAAGAGAGAGCAGTTCCATAATCTGTTTGGAATCCAGTTAGGCAGAGGCCAGTGTTTTAAACATTGGGAAAGAGGAGGAGAAACCAGCAATATACTGTAAATCTTGGTCCTGAAGCACAGCCATGATTAATTGAAATATAAAGAACTTTAAAAAAAATCTAATTTCCACTGGCTCTAATATTCTAAATAACAAATGCCTGACATGTATATGGAGATATTTAAATCAGTTAATTTCTTTATTGTAATGATCAAAGTTGTTAGCATGTAGTATACTTCCCAAAATGTTGAGAAATGAAAGGAGAAACATTTAGAGTTATATTCAGGTCTTGTTCTGCCACTTTTAGTTGTATAGCCTTATATTGGTCACTTCTCTAGGTCTTAATTTCCTTAACTGTAAATAGAGATGTTGGACATAATGATCTTTCAATTGTCCCTGCAATTGTATACATCTTACGTTACAGAACTGAAAGTTGTTATAGTTTCATGACTGAAAGCAGCACGTGAATATCATGTGATTATGGATGTAAGAATATTGAATTTGAGTAGTGTGTAGAAGGGAAACAACCAATCATCAAAGCAAGCTAAGTGAAGATTGCTTTTAGACTGAGTCTTTTCTGAGATAGGTAAAACATAAAAACAAAAAAACAATTTGTTAGGTAAAAACACAGTTGTTTCAACTTGTTCTCGTGAACTGTTTCTGTTCTGCGTTTGTAGATCATAGACTTTCTTTGGCTTTGGCCTTGGGAATTATTTGGTGGATCCAGTGAACCCATTAGTGACCAAGCATTTTAGTTAGATGATAACTGTGTCACTTTAGTATGCATGATTGTCTTCCCAAAGAATGCAGATGTTGATGCAGAGCAGTTAAAATACATTTAAAGATATCACCAAAATTTTTTTTTATCTGGTTAAGATTTTGGTTGTTTTACTTTTGTCCACTGGATTGATATCCTCAATCATTATCATGGAGAGAAGTCTCTATGAAACATTTTGCTCATTGTAGCTCTCAATAGTTCCAAAAGGTTATAAAACACAGTTCTAGAGAACCTTGCTAACTGTTCTTTTTAAAAAAAATTCCTGCCATTATAATGCTTTTCATTAAAAAGGGAACATAACATACAAAAGAAATTTTGTAGAAGAAATGTTGAGGAGAACAACAGCAAAAAGTAAGGCCATCACCCTAGATTATCATCTCCACCAAATAGTATTTTGGAGCTTCCTCTCTGACATCTGAAACCATCCTTTTTGCTCCTTTAGGCAGGGCTAGGAGTATCAGGATACCTTGATGTTGTGTAACATGGAGCTCTTGTAAGGACTGGAAACAGGTACTGTTGAAGTCTCTTTTAAACCACATAGTTTGGAGATATCATACATTTCAGCTTCTGTTTATATTCCAGCTTCTCAGAGCATTTTGACCTATTCCATGAACCAGGTACACTGAAGAATGTTTAAGAAGCATTTTTCCTTTTTGAGATAGATAGTGGACAATCTGTAATGACATTGGTGTTATCAAGCAGTCAAGATGGCCTCATTGAGGGAATTTTTTCAATCTGGCTTTTCTCCCCTAGTTCTGGGATTAAATATATATAGGGCTCAAGAGATTCAGATTGACTGCTGTCCCTTCCCACATTCACCTTCACTCTACTTTGGGTATATCTGTGAAGTCCAAAGCTATCTGAAGCCATTCATCCAACAAATATGCTCTGAGCATCTAGAGCACATCGAGTACTATTTCAGGCTCTTGGGATACATGAGGCACTAGAAACCAAGACTCCTGGTCTGACAAAGCTTATTCTCCAAATGATTAATGGTCATGGTTGAATGGCCGATTTATTATTTAATCTTGAAGGCTAATGAAGATGACTTAGAGCTTTAAGTATCTGTAAGAGATTGGAACTGAGGCTTTTGAATAATAAGAAAAAAAATTCTTAGATCTGTATGAAGCTCAAGCATAGCCTTTGTTAAGGTTCAGAATGTCATCAGGCTATATTAATTAACTTATTAAAGTTGATGATAGGTCTGGATGGAGAGGCATCTAAAACAAAGTTAATTATTGTGGTGGGGTTTCAATTTAATTACTAAATTAAAAGCAGGTATCTTGCCAGTGCAAAGCAGTATAGTAGACTTAAGAACCCAATCAGTGTCTGAAGGTTGGTTTTAATTCAGGTTGGTTTAGCTGAGATCTGAGTGTTTACGTGGGTACACACTATAGCTAAGGAGAGGTAGCTCAATCTTCCTTGCATTAACCTAACTGTTTGTATGTTAGGCTGGTCATAAGTTGAGGGTCCCTCTATTCTGTTTTTTAAAAAAATAATGGTTATAAATAAGGAACTCACTCTTATTTTTTGTTTGTTTTTGTGGTCAATAAGAGATGTGTTTACAGTTCTTCTAGTCTTTTTGGTCTTATTTCTAAAGTTCTCAATAATTTACAGGGTCTAGCCTGGGATTTCATAAATTTATTTTGAGTTTTTGTTTTACATTCATGTCAGTAGAGAGCCATTTCTCAAAATAATTTTTACTTTGGAGGCAGTTATATAATCTTTGTTTATTCACTGGTCCTTTCAAAATGTGCCTCTCTTTTTTTTGCAAGGTAGAAGAATTTTAATTCTCTGCCTTGACTTTTTTTTTTCCTGGATTACTTCAATTTTTTTTACCCACTGGTATGTTTTTCTACTTTTTGTTATTTTGCCTATCCCTTTCCCCTTTATAGACTAGCTTTGGCTGGTTTAATGTGGACAAAAGCTGCGCCAAGCTTTTTAAAGCTAGAAAAATTGCCATTAATCACTGGTATCATAACATCCTCTTAAGGCAAGTTATCTTGTTGCCGTGTCCTCTAAATGTAGCATCCCGAATCGGAAGGCTTCTGGCTAGGATAAAAATAGCCTTCTTGCTTGATGGTTTGTTGTTAGCTTTCCTGGCAGTAGGAAATCTTTTGAATTCTTTAATTGGGTCATCTCCTTGCTAGCTTCTCTCCAGACATTCCCTTCTGCCTGAAATTCTTAGATGCTTTTAGACCTTACAACTCTGCATCTGCCTTCAATTATAATCAGTTTTTCTCTGTATGAAGCATTCTTCAATCTAGAGAAACTTACTCCATGGACTTTTACTTACTGATAGAAATCTTTTTTTTTTTTTTTTTTGCCACTATTACAGTCTGTTTTCTACCTGTTCTATCACAATTTAAAAATTAAATTTGAGTTTTGGAGCCAAAAGACTTTGTTTGGAAAAATTTTAAGTTTAATTTTCAAAGTTTTCCTTGCAAATCCTTCTGGGATAGAAGAAATTTTAGGTGTTAAGATTTTTTTCTTCTTTTCTTCACCAGAGAAGAACTAAATCCCTGTTTATATCCCAGGGCATTTGCAAACTTTCATTTCTCAAAAACTGAAAAATCTTCCATGGTGCCACACCCTAAGGTTGGGACTTACTAGCCAAATCCTCCCTCTTCTTTTCTGTCACAAGTGGGAGATTGTTGACTATCTTTGGCTTATAGCTGGAGAGGGGAAATAAATTAATACTAATTAGGAAGCTACTGTATACTGAGGGATTTTTCTTGCTCTTCTGAAAAAATATATCTCAGGAAAATAGCAGCTTTGTGAAGTGGATATATGGACCTCTGCTTTCCTGAAACTCCATAAAGCTAAGGCATTTGATGGGTCACAAGATTGGCTTCGTTCTACCTTTTTTACTGAATCTTCCAAGACAGAGAATTAACTAGTTTCTGGCTTTGTGTCATTTATTCTGCAACTATTGAGTACTTTTCTCCACTCAAAAGCCAAAGATATAAGACTCAAAACCTGTCCTCAAAGATTCTTTTTAGAGAAAGAGTTAAGTTAAAGTGTATAATTAGCTGATCATGGTATTTTGTGCCTTTAATCCCAGTACTATATTGCAGGCTGACATAGAAGGATATCAGCTTGGGCAGCTTAGTTACTTAGTGAGTCTCTGTCTCAAAATAAAAATTAAATTAAATTAAAAAGTGCTAGGATTGTAGCCTAGTGTGAAAGCCCTGGATTCAATTCTTAGCAGTACACACACACACACACACACACACACACACACACACACACACACACGATAACTTACACAATGTAATAAGTGTCATAGGTGCTATATGGAGCATGTGAGGTGATCTGAATGAGAGAGTGAGTGCCTTAAGGCAAGGAAGACTTTGCACAGAATATTAGGCCTCAAATAACAATTGCCTGGACAGGAGAATGGAAAGATACTAGGCGGTATGTAGAAGGAGACATATGACAGAGGAAGTAACCCAGAAGCAGAAGTTGTAAGCCAGTTACTCTAAATGCCTTAAAGTCATGTGAGAAGGGAAATGGCAGTGTGTGGGACAGGAAAGAGCATGAATTCAAGAGATTTTAGAAACTTGGGCTTTGAAACTAAAAGCCAGATTCACTCCTGAGAGGGTTTTTGTTTGACCTAAAATCTGTGTGTGTTTAATGAATTTTAAATGGCTTCTTGGGAAGGACAAGACTGTCCACTTGATGCTACCTGATTTTGCATAGAAATGTCTTATGGGAAGTTGTTCATCTTATGGGAAATTGTTGTAGCACACAGATAGGTCAGGGAGTAGAATAAGGTTACTAATTTTGATTTGGAGAGTTACTTTTAGGTCAATAATATGAATTATTAAAAATTACCTTTAATCAATGTTATAAAACATAATGAATTGTTATTAGTTTGTATTGATATAGGTTCTGCATTTGTACAAGTAGAAAGTTAGTATTTGCAACCAGTGACTTCATTATACATCTTGAACCTTGCTATATATTTTTCAGATCTCCATAGGACCATCTCACTGCAAGTCACAGGTCCTATTTATAAAATCAGTAGAAGTGTAGGATGTACATAAAATATTTCCTTTAATACCATACAATTTTGATTTACTTAGATGTGTACTAGGTGGATTTAGCAGAAGTAGGAAGAGCACTTCTAATTAAAAACAACCACAAATGTGCTTGTAAGTGAGCTAGACATTCTTAACAGTGTCCATTTAAATCTAATAGCACTTATGAACATTTTATATATTTTAGTTTGCATATAAAATTGCAGTGTTTATAGTATTTTCTGCTGAATTATCAGTAGCAATAGTACCTGGGTTTCTCTTTAGAAAATAACTCTAATTTTATGTAATTATGAAAGCAGCATATATTGTTAATATATGTCTCTGTTACTTTCCTTGTTGCTGAGACAAAATACCTGACAGCCATGGTTAAAGGAGAAAAGGTTTATTTTAGCTCAGAATTGTAAGGGTTTCAATTTATAGTTGACTGGCTCAGTTACATGAAGGTGTGGCAGAGAGGCGTCACAGAGATGAAACAATTCATGGTGGAAAGAAGGCTGCAAACCAGGAAAGTAGTGATGATACAGCAAGTGACAAGCAAGAACAACAGTAACCCTTTCTCTGTCCCTCATAGTATATTCAGGCTACTTGCCCTGAGGCTGGATAGTACTTACCCTATGTGGGCCTTCCCATTATCCACACTTAGAACTATGCCACACCAATCAGCGAACTAATTTAGTGGTCATAGATCCTTATCCTAGCATCACACACTCTAGATTGAGCCCCCTCTGAAAAAGCCCCCTATCACATGAAGCTTTAATGAACATCTAGTTACTTGCCATAACAATATAATAGGATATTTTCTCCTTTCATCTTTTCAGTAGGTTGCTTACAGTTATAAGAAAGTACATACTGTTCTTTAAAGAACTTGTTCCTACATCTATTCTAAGTCAGTCTAATTGATAAATATTGGTTCCCTCCAACTCACAAGTGCCTAGCATAGAATTTTCTAGTTGTTGCATGGATTGTTCCTAGGCTGCAGAATTTGGTTGTGTAGTTCCCTAGAGTCACTTTGTATCAGTTGCCTATATTTGGCAAGGTTGAGTCATGTCACCAAATATAGCCTATGCCTTCTTCCTGATGTATGCTAGGCTTTTAGTTCCAAATGTCACAGGTGGCCTCTAGAGACTACTGCTTTTCTTTTCATAATGTCCGTTAAGAAAAGGACTGTTGATTAGGCGATATTTTTTCCATTTATAAGATAATACCAAGAGCCTTCTAAGATCAAATTTTATCATTTTCCTGAAATCCTAATGCCTTCCTTCTGCCTTCAGGAATCAAATCCTAGTCGTACCAAAACCTAGGCTGTGTTTAAAAGTTATTAAAAAAACCAAAACCATAAGCATTGGATTATATTCATATTTGAATATCTGAGTTATTTTTATTTTACTGTATTCAGTTTTGAAATGCTGGTATTTCAAGTTCAGTGGAATGAACTCATTGAATGTTTGCCTGTTGCCCAAACAGGAAACTCAAGATGACATGGTAAAAATGACTGTACTTCTTAAGGGGGTTATTATGTAAAAGAGATAAGAGAGCTAGCCAGTAGTCAAGTTATTATGTAAGAAGGCTAACTATTGCTGTGAAGCTAGAAATAAAATTTGGCTAGTTAAGTTTATAAAAAGGCTTCCTGAGAGAGGTGTCCTGGGAAAAGATGAACCTGAAAATAATTTTGAAAATCTACTCAGAATACTTATGCCCACACAAAACCCTGGTGTATGTAGGTTAATGGCAAGATTACTCATAACTGCCCAGTTTGGAAAACAACTGTGATATCCTTTTATAGGTAATTTGATAAGTAGACTGTGGTTCCTACAAACAGTGGAAAACAACTCAGCCCTAAAAAATTGACATTAAGCCACCAAAAGACAAAGAAGACTAACATGGATACTTCTGAATAAACGGAGTAAATCTGAAAAGGCTTTAATGTTTTCAGTGATGTCACATTGAGTGATCAAATATTAAGGAAGGGTGACTGGTCCAAGTAGAGAGAAGTTTTAAAGCAATGAAACCACTCTGTATGATACAAAAGTTAAAGACTCACATCATTATACATTTGTGCAAATATGTAAAATGTTCAACACCAAGAGTTAAATGTAATATGAACTATGGACATTTGGGTGTTAATGATGTATTAGTGTAGATTCTTAAGTTGTAAGAACCTATTGTTCACTACTGCTGTAGTGGAGAGTGTTAATAATGGGCAGGCTAGACAGGTGTAGGGGCAGGGAGTATATGGGAAATCTCTGTATCTTCCTCTCAATTTCACTGTTAACCTGAAACTGCTATAAAAAAGATAGTCTTTCGATAGTTTAAAAAATATAACACACACACACCCACACACCTGGGAGCATGGAATAAAGGTTACTAGATCAGATATGGGAGGGGTTTGTCAGTAAGCTAGCAACAGAAAATATAAAAATTTTGTTGTAAATTGGCATTCATACAATAGAGAGGATATTGGAACAGAAATGAAGGTGATGTTCAAGGAGAACTGTGAATGACTTGAGGAAGACTCTGAATTTCTTTGGCAACTTATGAGAGCTTTGGGAAGATTTCCAGAAAGGAAGTGATACATGTTATCCATAATTATGAACGACTGTTTATATATTTTAGTTGTGGGAGGAATTTACAGAACAGTGAAGCAGATAGGCTGGGGAAGCATCAAAGTTAGTACAAAGATAAAGAAAGATTTCTTAATGTTGCTACTTATATTTTAAAATAGAAGTAGGGAGAATTACTGATTGTTTAAGAAAATGTTACACTTGTCTTTGCTACTCAGAATCCAAAATTGAGTCTACCCTGATGTGAATCGTATTTCAAGGTCAGGTCAAAAACTTAAAAACAAGTATCACTTTCACTCTGAACTTTGCAGTGATTCTTCAGTGTCATATCTCAATGAAGCATTGAGTTACTGTATTGAAGTTAAATAGCAAAAAAGATGTCAAACATTACTTTCTCTTTAAGATATGGGCCATACTTGCATTTTTATGCATATCTAGTTGAAATATTTCTCCTTGAAAGTTATCCAGAAGATAAGTTTCTGAAAAAATCAAATTTCCTTTATTACATTGAGCCAGCCAGTTTGGTAATTGATCTTTTGTATTCTCATTGTGGTTAATTATATTTGTTGTTTTGTAGCATTAAATAAATGACATTATGGTTCATATAGAATAGCCATAGTTTTAACTGAATGTTAGCATTAAAAATTAGAATATATCTTAGGAAGTAACTCTTAATTTCAGTTAGTATAAGGAAACATTTTTGTTTCCGTATTGACTTGTATCTTTTAAAAATCTTTTATGATAAATTAAAGTGATATGTGATAACTCACTAGCGTGTTTACTAGTTTTACAGATATAAAATTACATTCCGTTGCAGGAAATTGCTACTAATTTGAGTTAAGTGATTCATAAATCATACTGAGCAAGTTTTAAGTTGTCATGTGTCTTATTCTTAGCATCTCAAATCTTCTGTCTCTCTCTTTTCCTTCCTTACTTCCTTCCTTCTTTCTTTCTTTCTGTCTGTCTGTCTCTTTCTTTCTTTCTTTCTTTGTGATTGAACTCAGGACCTAGTGCTTACAAGGCAGGTGCAGTGCCTCTGAGCTACATCCCTGGCCTATTCTTTAAAAAAACATACTGGTGACATACACTGATATCCAATTTGTAGATAAAGCAGTTCAAATGGCATTCAGTACATTTGGATACTTAACTATGTACTAGCATTAAAGAATAAAGCCAATATTTAGGAATAAATTGAAACATCAATTAATTTTTACCTTATGCTCTCCATATCTACCTCACTACCAAATAAAAATAAATTGACATTTTAAGTAGAGCATTTACAACTTATTTTTAGAAAGGCATTTTATTTGATTTTATTTATAAAAAATATTGTTTTAATTTTGTTCATATTAGATTCCAGGTTTTGGATACAGATTAATTAAAGCCTCAGGCAGTAGAGATCATTTATCTCTTTTCATGGCATGAATTCATTTCTGTGGAGACTATTTCAAAGACATGAAATTTAAAAGTTTCAATGGCTAAAGTTATTTTCTGAAGAGTTGGTAATGTATGGGTGTTCAATTGACAGGCCCACATATTAGGTCTGATTCCCAGTGTTCTAGGTAAATTCTTGTTGGTATGTAGGAAGGTTTGTTGTAGCCTTTTGGCTTGGGAAAATCTCTGCTTATCCACCTTTTCATATCCTTCAGGAAGCTTATTTGCCCTTTTTCTTTTTAAGAATCACAATGAAATGTTCTTTCTGAAAGAGCTGTTGGCAATTCTGAGTCAGTTTTAAAGATTTATAGTGTTGGGCTGCACTAGAGAATTAACAACCGAGTTTTCCTGTCTGTTCCTTAGATTAACAGCACTTGTTTAGGGTTCTCCACCATTCTCCTGAAGGTGGGCGTTGGGGGGGAGGCATTTGAGGTGTGGATGTTACTCTCATTCTTAGTTATATATTTTTATTGTATAACTGTGTACAGGGTTTGCATTCAGGGTTGGTGGTCTAGGTATATGTAGAAGCTCTTTTACATGTGGAAGCTCTTCTAAAATAGAAGTGTAAGTCCTTAAAGATAGGGAAATCCCATTATCATTTAACTGTATTATTTCATATATTATTGCTATGGTTGGGAAGACAGTTTATCCACTTTTGAACTTCCACAAATTCTTTTTTTATGCATATCTTGGGTGGTCATAGTGCCTTGAAAATTTTGCAAGATGTCACAATTCAAAGGAAAGTAACCAAGTATTTATTAAGTGAATACTGTGGTCTTTGGTACTATATTAGGCACTTTTAATATTGGCTCTGTGTAAATACAATGAAGTGTTCTTTTCTGTCTTCCATTTGCTTGGCCTAAATCTTGAATTTAAACCCATCAGCCACATTTGCACATGGAGTCATAAGTTTGGAACTTTTGTTGTGAACTACAAAGAAAATATCACAGCTGATTGCACACTTACAAAAATTTTTTTAAACTTTTCACAAATTAAAATTTTTCTCATTTATGAGGCAAAAAGTGTGAAAGTTGTTATTCTGAGTTGGTTTTAGAACATAATGGTGTAAAAAAATTATTTTACAGATTTGAAAAGAAGGACGACCTAGTAAGATTTTATTTTGCCACTTCAAATTTTCCCTATTTGAATTTTGGTGAACATGCTGATTGATATGTCCTCTGATTCATTGTTTTGTAGCACAAATTTTGCCCCGTAATGCAGTTTTCAAAATATTTTGCTTATTAAAAGCAATCAGTTTAGCTGTTATTGAATTACTTTAAAATCATCTATTAAAAAATTAGTAACGGCCTTCTTTTACCTTCAGGTCGTCTAAACTATTCATATCCAGGATCCGATAGCTCTCTGCTTATTAATGGTAAGTGCTAATTGATTTACCCTAGTGAAGTTCCCCAAACTGAAGTTAGTACTAGGTGAGAAAACA
Organism: Petromus typicus; assembly: GCA_004026965.1. Lineage (NCBI taxonomy): Eukaryota > Metazoa > Chordata > Mammalia > Rodentia > Petromuridae > Petromus > Petromus typicus. The sequence goes on along the minus strand of PVIR01002283.1, from coordinate 65,947 downwards.
TAATAGTTGTGCTTTATCAAGTAGAGAAATGATACTAGTTTGCTTGGTAATGACAATTGCAAGTTACTATTCATCAGCTATTTCAAGCATAATTCTTTCCCTCCAAATTGTGATGGAAATTAAGAGAGCCAACAGATTCTCTGTCCTGAAATTTGTGAAATGAAAATCTCATCTGATAAAGACTGGCATTATCAAGCATTAGTTGCTGTAGAGTGACCTTTGAAATGTCAACATAAAAGTCATTTCTATGTAGCTGGATAAATGTGCCAGGAAAAGGTTAGAATAATCAGATCTAAAACCAGAAAGAGGCAGCTTAAGACCACAGTGCTCGATATTGCCAAGGACAAGGTCATTCACTGTTGGCTGTCCAAAGAGCAAGAACAATGAAGTTGTATTGGCTTTTACCATCTCTTAGTTTCTCCTCACCCATTTTTAACGTTGCTCATGTGCTGATGAGTTCTGTTTTTATGTGTACATGAGGAAACAAGTTAAATTTCAAAGGGAAGGTGGGGGCATTTACTCACAGAGAATTAAAGAATTTTAAAGTGTTTAATATCTTAGTATCACAGTTTAAAATAACTGAGTGAAGTAGTCTTGCTTATTTCTTTTCTTCTCATTTACTTTTGAATGTGTATTTCAGATTCTTTGTGCTGATATTACCTTCCATCAGCCAAAGCTCATTTTAATTCCTACAACTTCCCAGAAGTATTCTCGACTACCTGTATTCTCATTATTCCCCAAGCAAAAAGCTTGCCTCTTATGTGTAGTGAATGAGAAACTGAAATTTCTTTTTGTGATGGAATCTCCTAGTTAGTGTTTGAAATCTGTATTGTGGGACGTTAGCTTGTTGATCCTGAAAAATTTTAGTAGATGAGAGTCTTTGGGAGCATGAATTCTTCTGGAGGCTGTACAGTTTATTAATGCCTCACTTGTTTGCCAGACTTTGGTCTTTTCATACTATGGTACCGGAGTTACTGCAGTAATAGTAATAATAATAAGCTCAAAAGAAACATAAATGTAACTTTTCACAAAATACTTGTTTTGAAATCTTTATGTATCTTTAAACTCTAGAAAATTAATTAGGTGGTTGGTTTTTACTGTTGCTTATGTGGAAATTTTACATATTATGAAGATAAACTGGCTGAGGTTAATTTTGTTTCAAACTGAAAGTTAACATCTTTGACAAGGCTAAAGAAAAAACAAAGAGATGACAAAGAGGAAAAATGTGCTGGCCTCTCAGGCAAGGCCCAGCAGTGTGAGGTTATGACTACTAGGGTCTAGCATTCAACCTCAGGGGACCCCAAAACGATTTGGTTAGATGAGGTCAATTGTTAGGCTTTAGTAAGCAACCAGCAAGGACCAAATGCCAATATTCACTTATGAAGTATAAAGCTTCTGGGTCTCTGCAGAGTGTCCAATGATCCAAGCAGCCCGCTGTGGCACCACTGTGTTCCTCACTACAGTTCTGGGTGGATCATACACTGAAACTGACTGACATCCACAGTCTTCTGCAGCAAAGTCCACCTGACAGCAGAAGATTGCTTAAAACTCACGAAATTAAAAATAGTAGGATAGAGGACATTTCTTAGTCATCCTGATTAAGGGTTGGGGGTTGTCTCTTTCATCAGTTGTATTTAGAAGATACTTTCCTCAGTGGATCTGGATCACATCTATAGATAAAATTAATCCCCATTGTATATTGACTCTTAGTAGCTTTTCTCTTGCTTTAGTTCAGGTTTGGTGATACTTATATTGAAAATCTAGTATAATGAATTAATTGTGCTTAATAAAGATAGTCCCAAGAATTAAAAATATAAGTTCCTCTCCATTTTTGGAGTTGCTGCAAAGATGAAATACATGTAAAGCATTTAGCATAAGTCCTGGCAAATAGTAATTCAAACTGAAATATTTAGAGTGATTTTGGGGGTATTAGTCCTAAAGATTTTAAAGAGGAAAAAAATACAGAACAAGAGATTTAAGATGAGTATGTAAAAGCTATTTACTGTTAGATATGCTCTTTTGGTACATTGTGGAATCAGGTAACTTAAAGCTATGCTCACTTTTTAATGCACATTCCTAACATTTTGTAACTGCACTCTTCCCTTAAAACTGCAAATAAAAGCCTAGCATATTGTGTCATTTTTAGTCATTGTTTCACTTTTAAGATGGAAAGGAACTCTAGATAGCTTTTTTATTCGTTATAGTCTCTAGAGCCTTCCATTTTTCTGCAGATGACAAAATTTCATTCTTCCTTTTGGCTGAATAATATTTCACTGTGTATATATACCAGATTTTCTTTATCTAGTGATTTGTTGGTGAGCACTTAGACTCTCGCATATAGTACCATAGTAAATGTAGATATTTAGGTATTCCTATGGTATGCTAACTTTTAATTCCTTTGGGTATATGCCAAGGGATTATATAGCTGAATCAAATGGTAATTGTATTTTTAGTTTTATGAGGAACCTCCATATTGATTTCCACAATAGCTAATTTACATTCCCACCAATAGAGTAAAAGAGTTCCTGTTAAGCAAGCCAATTTTTAGCAGACTTATATGTATATCTTCTCCTTTAAGGATGTCTGTTCATTTAGAAGCATCACCTAAATATTTGCCTATTATAGAAGATAAATGCATAAGATGTCTTTTAAAGGCTAACATAAACCAATATCTCTTCATTATAATTCTTTGAGTGAAAAGAGAAAAATTTCTTGAGGTATAGAGCAGAAATCTATCAAAAAGGGTATAATTTACAGAAGAAAGGTAGATTATAGTCACTTATTAAAAATGATGTACCGGGGCCGGGGAGTTAGCTCAGTGGTTCCGGCGCCTGTCTTGCAAGCACAAGGGCCCAGGTTCGATTCCCCAGTAACCACATAACAATACTGGGTGTGGAGACCCACACCCAGCAGCAATCAGTACCACATACCACAGTGCTGGGCCTGGTGGCTCACGCCTGTAATCCCAGCACTCGGGAGGCAGAGGCAGGAGGATTGCTGTGATGTGAGTTTGAGGCTGAGCTCAGGGCCAGCCTGAACCACAAAACGAGACCCTGTCTCAAAAAACCTAAAAAAAAAAAAAAAAAAAAATGATGTACCATGGTTCTAGTTGCTCTAACAAAGGGCATGTTGAAAGATCTCATCATGAAAAAGGTAATAAGAAACATCATGAATTTTAATATGCTCTACAATGTTATCTTAGCATAAAATTGCAAATTCTAGAATACTTGTCAAAGATCAAATTAGGAACATGAGTTCACTTTTGAGAAAAGCAGGGAGGAAATTATTGGTTGAAAATGTAACCTTCTGACCAATGCATATACATATGATATCTTTTAATCTTTCATCTGCTTCCTGTTTTTATATTTAAGAAAATCGAGGGCTAGGGATATATAGAAGATAGAATTATGATTGCTGTTCTGCTGTAAGGTAGCTTAAATTAATAGCACCATGCCTTTCTCACGTCTTATAAAAGGTCTTTGAATATCACTACACCAACAAACAAAATATAAGTTCAAACCAGTGTAACACAGGAAATTCTGTGAAGCATATTCATAAGTTAATTTTGTGACATTGAGTTTGTTAAATTAGGAGTTGATTTATAAAATCGTTTAAAAATATTTCCTTGCATTTTTATTGAACCATGTTCCTTGATCTTTGTAGTGATTGTATCAGGTTTTTGGCTCTCCCATCTTTATTTTTTGTATATTTACAGATTAACTTTTAGTTTTGACTCTTTAACCTTTTAAAAGAAAAACTCATTTACTAGTTTGGCTATTTCCTCCACTTTGTGTTTGTTTGTTGAGATGGCTTCTCACTATATCGCTCAGTCCTGGGCTCAAGTGACTTTCTCCCTCAGTCCAAACTAGCTAGGTCTACAGATATCTGTCACTGTATCTGGCTTCCCCTGCATTTTTAAAATCTTGCTGGAAAAATCTGTTATTTGATAACATCTTTTCATCTGAGCCACCACCTTCCCCTCTACTACCACGACAATTAGAATTGCTTCTCCCTTGGGTACGGAGCTTAGTGTAGACCAGTTACCTGAACAGCATCAGTTCTTCCCTGCCTACTAAAATCTAATATTTTATGCTTCATGGTCTAATGTCCTTTTCTTTGCAGAATTAATGCTTTCATATAGGAAAGGATACTTTCTTTAGTACATATTTTTTTAGTATTAAGTACCAAGAGAACCAAAAAGGTTCCCTTTAACAAATCCAGCAGCATAGAATACTCAATAATGATGAATTCGAATAGTACATCAAGAGTCAAAGAGGTAGTGAAGACTTCTTTCTGTTGACGTTCTGGTTTCTCCCTCCAAGATTCTTAACAGTTGCTTCTAGGAAAACAAATTTTGCATATTTCCATATCTATGTACAGTATATTTTTAATTTTTAAGTTTATGCAGTAAGGACTATTCAATACATGCTTAGACACTGCAAATATATACATATGACTTCTTAGAGAGTAGATATGAGCATATGAATATATGCTGTATTTAAATGGCTGCAGATTAAATACTCTCTTCTTGTGTCATATTTTGCAGTTTTTCAGTTACAATGTATAAGTATACTTTTAAGAGGTAAATAATATTTTACTTTTATAATAGAATGTATGTATATATGGGAAGAGAGAGAAAGAAATATTTCTGTACCTTCTTTGCAACTCTGGCACCACAGATTAATGGACTATTTTACTGGAGAGAATTTGATGATTATTATAGGGCCAATAATAAAATCATTTGTAGGTGACACTGTAAAGGCATAAAAATACTTAGAAATAAAGTACCAGTAGATGTAATACTGTGTATCTGGAAGTAATACAAATTTATGATTAATGTTTCAAGCCAATTTTAACATTGTTAAATCCTGCTAGTCCTGAACGTTAAGTTGTTGAGGACTTTATTAATCAAAACTGAGTCACAAAAAGAAAATAGGTTCACGTATAAAGAGGATTCATGTTAACTGTGATGGGATCTGGAGGATTTTTATTCAGTGGTAGTAGATGCATTTAGAAAAATTTTTAATAGCCTACTTTTCAATAATTAAAGGAGAATTCTGAACAGAGTCTGTTTCAGCTGTCGGCCAGAACTTTTCTAAAACAGATGTGTAAAAACATAACTCGAGTCATCTTTTTCACCTCCCCTCTTCTTTTGGTTTTTGCAAAATGTCAAATAGCAAGCAACAATACTTTTTAGTCATGAGATTGGAAATCTGACATTTTCCTCAGGAAAGTGACACGGATGTGTGGTATGAATATTTCATCACAAGCTTGTTCCAAATAATAATTCAAAGTGGATGAGAAAAGGATACTATACTTTTCCTATATATGATGAAGTGGCACCAGTTATCATTCTGCTAATACTGTGTTGGATTCTGGTCACATAAATTCACCTTGTGGAAAGCTCACTGTGCTTTCTACCTATATCATATAACAAAATTCACACAGAGATCTGTAAACTAGTCTAAAAAATGAAAATAAAGCAATTATACATTCTCATTCTGCATACTCGAGCATCACTGTGTTTATTTTTTATAGCGATTTTTCTCTTTGTTAGAGAAGTTTTTATAATTGTAAACATTGTACATATATGGCCTATATTTCCTTAATATAGGAAAATGGCTACATAGTTGTCAGAACTTAACCATAAATTTCTGTATCGTAACCATTTCACTTTAAAGTACATAATTAAAGTTTGAAAGTACACATTTGGACCTATTTTATTTAACTGTGGTCTACATCTTTTACTGCCTTTTAAAACTGTATTTATTTTTAGTGGAAGCTCTGAAAACCCACATTAGCTTTGTACCTTTTAAAAGCCTGCCATTTTCAAATTCTGTTTTCTTAGATATCTAAGCTGTATCCACCTACTTTTTCAGATAGAACAATGATTTTCAAATCATTGTTTCTCCAAATCATTGATTCTCTGTTCTCTTTGAAACAGTTGTATAAATAAACTGTTCTTAAGCAAGAGTCTGCTTTTAATATCATTGGTCTTTCTAACCTCTGCCTGTTAAGTTAGAAAATAACTGTTTAACCTTAAGGTCTACAAATTAAAACCCTGATGGGTTTTCCTTGAGGAAGATTTTACATTGTTTTAATCCATTTACCCAAGTACTTTGGTGAAATCCAGTTCTATCTAGTAAAGGCAGAAATTATTTTAATATGAGGCATAATTTCATTTTGGAAAGTACTCATATAGTACTTCTGAGTTATACTTATTCAGCATTTATGTAGAAGGCTAAAAATGAAAGCCCTGGCTATTTTGTGTAGTGATGTCTTAAATGTGCTATTATTCGAAAACCTATCCCAGACATGTCTCCACTTGTTCTATATACTTCTGTTCTCACCACCTTTCCTTGCACATTACAGCACATCTTTCTGCAGCAATGCCAGGCCTAGAATGCTTTTTTTCTATTTTGTCTTTAATGCTATCCACTGGAAATATCAGTTGTCACCTCATAGTCATTACCCATTATCCCTGAGCGTTGTGTTCTGATACCCCCAAGAGATAACGGTATACTCTAGATATATGATGTACTCTAGATATACTATGATCTTCCCCATATATTCATACATATTGACATATAGTGTATGAGGTAAAATGTATAGACAAGACTCAGTAAGAGATCAATCAGTACAACTAATAATAAAAACAGAACACCAGTAGCATATTGTAATAGAAGTTATGTGAATGTGATCTCTTTTTCAAAATGTTTTTAGTGACTAATAGGGCAGGTAACAGGTACACCACAAATATGCTGGATAAAGAGATGATTCATAGCCCAGGTAGGATGGAGTGGGAAGGTATAGGATTTCGTCATGTTACTTAAAAGGCTTGCAAGTTGAAACTCATGAATTGCTTCTTTCCAGGATTTCCCATTTAATATTTTGAGGCTGAGGGGACCACTGAAGTCATGTCAGACAAAAGTGTGGATAGTGGGGGAGGCTGTTGTGTATGGTATATTAATTATCATTGTATGTTGCTTTATGTGGCCTTGTGACAGATAAAGTCGCTAGTTTCTTGAGGTTAGGGCCACCTGATGTTTTTGCATAAGGTCTAGAAAGATCAGAAATTCAATAAATGTTGAGTAGAATTGATGCACCTGGACATGCTAGGCTTTAAGTGCTGGTTTGTTATTTTCTCAAAAATTTCCTAACTTAAACTTTATGTTGTTGTTTCCTGAATCTTCAATAATTCTTTCCCTGCTCTTGAATATAACATACTTGGTAATATAATGCCAAACCTTTTATTTTTTTAACATTTAGGGTGTGTTATAAGATTTGATTAGGGACATAAAACTGTTGACTAAAAATAAGTGTGTGAATTGCCTAAATATTTCATTTGTTATTATTTTTATTAGGAATGAACAGAATAAATTGTCTATGCTATAGTGGTAAAAAATCATGAGTTAAATATTAATGTATCTACTAAACTGCTAGTTAATTGGAAAATCTGAGAGAAAATATAGTTGATTTGGTAGTAGTTAGTTAGGACCATGTTATATACTGTAGTAGTTTCATACTGGTTTGGACCTTTTATGATAGTTACAGAAAAAAATTTCATGAAAACAAATAAAATTCAATAAAGATTTTCAAAGTGTGATTGGAAAATATGGTGAATGTATACATTTAAAAAGCTTATAGCAGTAATAGACACCTTGCCACTGATCCCCCTCAAAATACTCCTTACTTTGAACACACTTATTCTATGATTATTTTATTGGTACTTTCTAAGGCAGTTCTTGAAATCCTCTTTCGTATCTTTAGTTGTGCTATCCTGGCTACATGGAAATACAGAATTGTTTCAAACTATTTACCTTTTATGGTCATTTTGACTTTGGAGAAGAGCCAGAAGTCACAGGATCTCAGATCCAGGGAATAAGGTGGATGTGGACACACTGTAATGTTTTTATGAGTCTGCCCTTTCATTGATTGGTGGTTCCTAGCAGCATTCACTCATTTTTTGATCATGCACTGTAGAGATATGAAAGAGGCCTTCCAGAATTGCTTCACAGCCTGACAAGAGTAATGAGACAAGTGCGTTTGAAATGAGGGGAAAGTATCTAAAAGAAATCAATGGCAATGTGTATTTTACTATAATGATTTTTTAAAAAATAAATATCCATCATATATTGTGAGCACTGCTTGTATGGTGTCTTTGAAGAACTTTGAAGAAACTGCATTAAATTGACTTTTCATGATCCAGTTCCTTGTTTTTGAGACATTTACTAGAAATGAAGTGTATGGCCATTTTTTTCCATTTCAAAAGCTGATAGATGAAATCTCAGTTGATTCTTTTGACAATGTTTGAAAGGTTATTTTTTTGTTTTTTGTTTTTTGTTTTTCTTCTTCTCATTTGACATGCAGCAAGGACATATGGGCGAAGGAGAGGTAACATTATTGTTTCTAACTTTTCAATGTGTCAGTTCTATTTGGAGAAGACCAAAGCTTGCTCAGTTTTTAACCTTTGTGGGGTAAAGGGAGTGGGGAAGTGAAATAGGCTTTGGTTCTTACACTCTGTTGTGGTTAACATTTTCACATTCTAATTTGAAGGAATTAATGAGCTGTAAAAAAATTACCACAAGAGAAGTATTTGAATTTGAATTGAAATGATCTCCCTACTATATTATATTAGATGTTGAGCTTATTTATATTAAAGATTTGCTCCTGTTTTCTCCCTAAAAGAAATTTCTTAGTTGAAAATAATTTCTTTAGGGCCGGGGATATAGCTCAGTGGTTCCGGCGCCTGTCTTGCAAGGGCAAGGGCCTAGGTTCAATTCCCCGGTAACCACATACAATACTGGGTGTGGAGACTCACCCCAGCAGCAACCAGTACCACATACCACAGTGCTGGGCGTGGTGGCTCACGCCTGTAATCCCAGCCCTCGGGAGGCAGAGGCAAGAGGATTGCTGTGATGTGAGTTTGAGGCTGAGCTTGGGGCCAGCCTGAACTACAAAGTGAGACCCTGTCTCAAAAAACCTTAAAAAAAAAAAAAAATTTCTTTAACAGGAAAAATAGTCAACTTAGTATCAAAGTACCTCATCTTGGAAGTTTAATTATACTTAAGTAACTTATATCATCTTGTTTTATTAAGTAAGCAGAATACATTTTGTTTAAAGTGAGCTAAATAAATGACTGATCCTATAAATTTCAAACATTGGGGAAAAGCACTTTAGAAATGTTAAAGAATTTTAAAGACATTTTTTTAAGATGCATTAGTAAACCCTATTTTTACTGTCTGTAATAACTTTATCATTTTCCAAGTAACAGTTAAATGGCTTAAATTTAAAATGTGAGTGATATTTGAAGGTCATTTAGGAAATAACCTCCAATTTTATAATTACTTTTATCTCTGACATATATAGTATTATAGGCTAAATTGCTATGAAGATACTATTGTAATTTATATTTAGTAAAAAAAGTTAAAGACAAGTGTGGCAACAGAAGCACACTGACATGTTTGGAGGGAGGAGGGGCATTAGATACACTTCTAGAAGGCCCATTAACAAGTCCTTATGTAGTACTTACAAGTAAATTGGAAGCCTGAATGGTGATAAAGCACTGCTTGAAGGATTCTGCAGTTATTTGTAGCTTTGTGTTTTGGTTATGATATAAAAGTTTCTGTTTTGCTATCAGGCAAATATGGGAAGACCCATATACAGTGGGCATGTCTGGTCTTTTCTCATTATATGTTTTGTATGGTATGATTTTCAAATGGGCAATTTAATGATACACTTTAGAAATGCATGACATAGTTGAAAGCTGATAATTTCTCAACTAGTAATATATCTAGTACATCTTCAGTATGTCTCTGTGTTTTGAATTCTGTAAGACTAGACAATGAAACTGAGTAACAGTGGTGTGTGGGTTTTGTTATATCCCATTAGATAAAGTTAAACTAAAATGAATACTCACTTAAAAAATCAATTTATTATTTTAAGTAGATGCTAGGAGGAAATCGTCCAGACTGTACCATTTGACTTTTTAAAGAAACTCAAGTGATTTACATCTCACAGCTAAATTTAATACTTAGTAACTATATGTAGGTTGCCAATAGCCATGGACTTTGCCAAGGCAGTGCAGTCTGCTGCCAACTGCTTTCAAAAGTGTGCTTTCTCCTACTGTACTTCCATGTCACCTTGCTGCAGTTTTTAATCCCAGTGAGATACTTGAGTAAACCTGTACTTAACCAGGTACTTTCTCTCTGATTCAGTTGGGACTTTAAGGCAATGAGAACTCAAGGGCATTTTCTAACTGATCCTATTATTTAGTGAGAAAAACAAAAGTAATTTTATGGAATCTGTTTTTTTCCTTATTTGTTGTATATAATAATTAGTGCCAAGCAGCATTTTCTGTTAGCTTTCTATCCTGCTTTCTGTTTCAGGTCAGTCTTCACTGTTTCCAATGGAAGATGGATTCTTGGATGATGGCCGTGGGGATCAGCCTCTACATAGTGGCCTGGGTTCACCTCACTGCTTCACTCACCAGAATGGAGAAAGAGTGGAACGATACTCTCGCAAAGTGTTTGTAGGAGGACTGCCTCCTGACATTGATGAAGGTCAGTGTAAAGAGAAATGTTTAACGAAGGTGCCTAAATGATAGGCGGACAGAGTAGGGAACTCATAGTTAGTGATTTATGTTATAACTACAGCTCTATCTGCCTTCAGTTGTTCAGTCTTGACTACATTGTTCTCTATCTTGTCTTTTTATCGTAAGATAAGATTAGTTCACAGAAGGGAGAAGAGCAGGGCAGTAGGAACTAGCTAAAGCCAGGAATTGGTTCAGTGACAACAAGTAAATATCCCTGGGCGAACTTCCCCAGGGTTCTGTTGTGGGTAAACATGGGGCTATCTTTTTGTCTTGGTGCTGCTTGGCACAAAGATGTGTTCTCCTATGTTTTCCCCACCTTTTATGGGTTTCATAAATGTATGGTTTATTGTTCCAGCATTTAAAATCTTAGGTTAGGCATGAACTTTGGAAAAATGTAAGCTGCAGTTGAACTACAGCAAAGAGAATTTTAAGTTGCATCCTTTTGTGGATATTTTTTCATTCAGCAAATGCATACATGCTTTCTAAATATCATGAACTGCTCTCAGTCTTCTTTGCAGTAGTAAACAAGATAGAAGGTCTCTGCTTGATAGAGTTCATATTCTAGTTGTAGGAGGTCCATAAAAATTGTGCAAACGTAGAAGACAATACCAGGGTAAATAATTGAAAAACAAATAGGAAGATGTGTTGAGCAATGGAGATAAGGTAGTTAAAGAGTCTTTTCGAAAAAGTGGTGCTTGATCTGAGACTTGAGTGGAGAACTGACCACATGACGATTAAGAGGAACAAAATATCCAGGAATATGTAGTTGGTCTCTGGATGTGAGTGACCAATAAAGTCAAAGCAGAACACATAACCATTGTACGTATGTCTTCAACTGCTTTCTTCCTAATTTTTGTTTTCTTGGTTTCTTAAAGGGAAATAGAAATAAGCTAATTGATGTTATGAACATAGAATCATTTCCCTAAAATCTGTATGTTCTTATCAAGCCACTTCTTTAGTGTGACCAGTCTTATGGAAGGTTGAGACAGAAATGCCTCTAGGAGGCCAAAGATTGAAATATACACAATGAATGCATTCATTCATTCATTCTTCACCCCCCCTTTTTTTTTTGTTTATTCCTCTCTCTGTTTCTTTTCTTAAAATAAAATGTCTTGGAGAAAACTTTGCTGGAATTATATTTTGTAGAAGTATGCACTAAAAGCTACAGAAATGTTGAGGGAAATAGAGTTATATGCAGATCATTTAAACCAGCATTTGGACCTGAAACATGAACAGAGAGAATTAGTATCTTTGACATGACTTAACAACTCAAGAAAGTAGCTCAGAATGGTTGAGGTTGCCTAAGGTAATATTACTAATGCCAACAGCTGATAGAGCAGAAATGCTGGCTTCTGCACATGACGACAGCACAGATTCAAATGAACCTCTGATCCCTTGAGGATGTGCAAACTGCCAGGAGCGCTGTACATCTGAGGTTGCATCTCTCCCAGGTGGGAGGGACCTGGCTTTTAATCTTCTTATAATAGAACTGGAAGTTTTTCTTCATGTACAGCACACAAAATGGGGCTTTTTCTTTCCTGATGATTATCATTTGGTTCTCACTATGTTAGCTGACTTTGCATAAGAAATATCCCAAATGAACCAGTACAGCTTCCATATTATTTTTGATATTTTTCTGTTTATCAGTATCACATGAGCTAATTTATGTTACAGAAACAAGTAGAGCAGAACAGACTGTCTTGCTTCACAGTTTAAGGGAAAAAGAAACAGGCAGATACAAGTTAGCCAGGTGATGAAGATTACCATGTGCAATGGTAAGTCAGGGCACCATAGGTCATTATAATGATATTTGTGTTTGGAGTATGTACTATGAATTTAGTCATGAGGAAAGAGTACAAACCCAAAGTTTAGGGTCAGTAATTCAGTTTGGGCTGCTATGTGAGTGGGGCAGGGAAGTGTACACAAATATTCAGATCATAGCAGTGAGAAATAGGAAAGAGTGAGGAACTACCCGAATCGAAGGCCAGTGCTTCAGCAATATGAAAACTAAATGCAATACGTATTCTTGCTAGAGGACTCTGGATCAGAAAGGAAAAAAACAGAAGTAATTGGTATAGTTTGATATTTAAATAATCAGTGATTTGGGTAGAGTAGTGTTGTATCCATGTTGATTTGCTGCTTGTGAAGGTTGTACATGGGGGTATAAAAATAAGCTTGCTTTGAGCAGACAACCAATGGTAGTATTTTGGAATTACAGAGCATCATGTCAGAAAAGGATGGATGGATGGATGGGTTGATGAGTGGATGGATGGATGAATGGATGGATGGATGGATGGGTGGGTGGCTAGTTGAATTTTTGCAAACAGATTGAAGGAGGAAGGGGAAGAGAGAAGGTATAAAGTGAAGACAAATCTGCCAAATATTAACAGATGGTGAATCTGGGTGAAGGTTGTACAAGACTATTTTGTAATCTTCTCGGAGAGAGTGAATTTACAACTTTAGGACTACTGCTTCCAAGAAACAACTGTAACAATATTTAAATCTCCTTTTTTGTCATTCCATTAGATGAGATCACGGCTAGTTTTCGTCGCTTTGGCCCTTTGATTGTGGATTGGCCTCATAAAGCAGAGAGCAAATCTTACTTTCCTCCTAAAGGTAATTCTCTCAGTATAGAAGTGCAACTTAATCCTTCCATTGTTTATTGTCTAGTCCTTTCATAAATGTTTACCTTCACTGCAAAAGTTTTTGTTAAACTAATTTTTCTAAATGTCTTTAAAATTTCTACTTACTATACTTTTAATTCAAATTTAATTTTCCCTAAAAAATGTTTTAAGGTACTATCAAAATGAACTGCATGTTGATAATACCAGACTCTGAATATTGTTTTCTTTTTTGAGTATTTTTCTGTTTCTTTTTTCTCCCTTAGTTTTATTTATCTTTTCTGCCCCCTAATGAATTGTAAAAAAGATAGGAAAACACATGAACTTCCGTTGTTTTTTGCTTTTCTGTCAGGCTATGCATTCCTGCTATTCCAAGATGAAAGCTCAGTTCAGGCTCTCATTGACGCGTGCATTGAAGAAGATGGCAAACTCTACCTGTGCGTATCAAGTCCCACCATCAAGGATAAGCCAGTAAGTGCAGTCTAGCATGAAACAGCTTCTTCTTTTCTTAACCTCTGTGTTCTCATTTTGACAAACATCTGGCTGTTGTAGTGAATTGACATATTTGTAAGCAGAATATAGAGGAAAATTCTTTATTGTTGTGTTCCTAACACTGACATTATGTATACCCATTGTATATCATTTTGACATTGTTGGGTTTTTTTTTTTGTTTGTTTGTTTTTTTGTTAGTTGAAATATTCGTCTTTACTATTTAAACACAGATGTATTAGGGACCAACTCCCCATAGCACAAGCAATCATTACATACTGCAAATATATACTAATAATAATTAAAATTATAAAAGCAAACATTTGAGAATGCATTTTATAAAGTTGCTGAATTGTCTCTGAATAATAGAATTCAAATCATAAGTATCTTCTGTGGCTCCTATCTCCCTCTTCTCTTTGATCAGTTTTTTACCTAGTACTGTCCTTAACTTTTGGTTCTCTCCTAAAGTAGACTGGATCATGTATGTCCATAGACAGATACATTGCATACTGTTTTTCTCCCTTTGCAAGTTTTTCCTTTAACATAAACTTTTCTTATTAGAAGGAGTAGCAACTGATCTGTTTTAATGAATGTAGCAAATCAACAATTTATTATCAGTCAACCAGCTCTTGTGAGGGATTCAGAATACAGTGTTGTCCATGGGTCCTGCTCAAACAGAGCGTGATGTGGCTCTACTATTTGTGTCAGGTTATTTAGGTCAGAACATTCATTTTAAATGTGTCCATGGCTTGGACTCTCTTTATTGACTAAATTCCTTGCCATTTCCCAGAGGTGTGTGAATTGTGTACCTGTGGCCTAGGTTGATATGTATAATTGGAAAGACCTTGCTGTCAACTCTTCTCTTTGGTTTTGGTGTTTGTAACAATTAATAAATGTAATTGATTTTAATTAGTGACAATTCTTGAGTTAGCTAATGTTCACTCTAAAGTGTTTATCACAAAGTTTTTGGCCAGTAGCAATATTTTTACTTTGAAGTATTATTTGAAATAATTTGAATTCTATAGTAGTTTGCATTTCCTGGACATATGCTGATTGGAAATAAAATGTAACCCTGTATACAATACTTTGCTAAATTTAAGTTATGTGTATATAGGTGAATTAGATAGACTGGAATCCTCCAGTAAAGTGAAGAATAACTAATTAACTTATAGGAAATTACCTGTTACAGGTAACTTTAAGGGACTTGGCTTATAATAAACAATAAAGTTTAACACTCTACCTGGGTGCAGTTTACTCTAAAAGATCAAATAAAGGATTTGAGGTGGACTGTTTTTAAGTCTTTTGGTGTTACACCTTTCTTGATTGCAATAATTTAAAACTTTAAAAAATACTATAAATTTTGTGTTTTGTACTCACTAGGTACAGATCCGGCCCTGGAATCTCAGTGACAGTGATTTTGTGATGGACGGTTCCCAGCCACTTGACCCACGAAAAACTATATTTGTTGGTGGTGTTCCTCGACCATTACGAGCTGGTATGATTAAACAAATAATAACACCTCTCTGTCCTTCAGCATAAGAAATGTAACCATCTTTAGGATGAATTCTGAAGGAGCATTTGAGTTAATGTCTAATAATGAGAGTTCTTAAGTCAAAATGTCTGGGTTCAAAGGTTAGTAGTTGAGTGACCTTGGACAAATTGTATAATTTCTTTAATTCTCAATTTCCTCATCTGTCAAGTAGAGTGAAAAATGTACTTTATATAGTTATTTTGAGAATTAAATGAAATAACCAATGCAAAGTGCTTAGTGTAAAGTCTCCTGATACTAATCACTCCCACTATTTCACTGTCTAGGGGAAAAAAAACCCTTAGGAATACCTTATATAGTGAGGTGTTCAGTGTTTCCCATATCCTTAGTTGCTTAACATATGTATACCAAGCTCTGAAGTACGGTAAAGTTCTCAGTAGTGCTTCATATTTTTGTAGTAATAATTAAAGGAGAAATTATACTCCTTAATTAAAGTTTAATAGCATAAATGAGATAAAGAGCATAAAGTGAGTGCAAGTTTTATTTTAAAACTATAACTTTTCATGAAGAAGATGCATGTGTTATTTCAATAAAAAGTAGGTGAATAGCTAGACTGTAGGAGAAGGTAACAGGTTTCTGAAGACAGGTTAGAAGGGCCCCCAAATTTATTTTACCAGGTTACTTTTCTAATGTTCAATTAAGTGTGTATAGTAAATATTATCTTGTTAACTAGTAAAGGTAGTAAGTGTTGGCATTAAGCCCAACACTGTCACTTAAAAACCTGTGACTTAGAACAAACAGATCATCCTCTCGTTTCTTCAGTTTCCTCAGGAAATTGCTACCTACTTCATAGAGTCATTGTAAGAATTAAGAGATCACATTGCAAAATAGCTATCAGAGCCCTGCTCAGAAAAATTAACAGTTAACCCATTGGGCAACTGGTTGTAGCACTCCAAGAACAAATGAACTGCTTTTGATGAAACCATTTGTAAGTGAGATGAATTTTTCTCATTTCAAATATCTCCTTTGCTTAATTTTTTTTTTTAATTTAGTGGAACTTGCCATGATAATGGACCGACTGTATGGAGGTGTGTGCTATGCTGGCATTGATACAGACCCTGAGCTAAAATACCCTAAAGGAGCTGGGCGAGTCGCGTTCTCTAATCAACAGAGTTACATAGCTGCTATCAGTGCCCGCTTTGTTCAGCTGCAGCATGGAGAGATAGATAAACGGGTGAGTCCTAGAGTACATTCTGGAAAGTTCTAGGATGGTCCTCTAAATATGTCATTGCTAAAGTATCAAGAAGGACCCTATATGACAATAAATTGACAACTCACAGTTATAGCTGTAGAATCAATTAGGTGCATATTCTAAGAATTTCCTGTGAATTTCTTCTCTTTTAGTGTTTTTAGTGGCTTAGTCAGAACACTATAATAAATTTACCTAAGTTATTCTTTCTTAAATGACATCATTCATTCATTCAGTCTATTTGTTGATAAATATTTGTGGATCCTACACATTTCAGTATATCAAGGATGCAAACAGCACTTAAAATCTGCTGATGTTTTGTTGTTGCTGTTGCTGTTGTTAATTAATCCAGGAGTAATCATTAATACCATGTAAGCATTATTTTTCAGTACACTATATAGTAATATTGAATTGATTCACTTTTAGATCTACCTCTCTTAGAAAACTTTTGTTTGAAGAGATTAGGTAAAGTAAGCTATCTTTTCATTTGTAGTTTGTTTTTCCATCTAAAATTAGGCAGTGTTACTTAGCATTGTTTTCAACACTTTTTACATTTTTCTTTATTGGGTTTATCTGCTGAATCACAAGACTGGAAGGAGAAAACCATGAAGTTTTTCTTTTTTCCAACATATTCTATCTGAAACTCTATATTCCACTTTTTTTTATTCATAGATTTATTTCTCATCTTTGTGTTTTATACATTCAGGAAATGTTTCAGTGCCTACGATAAGAATTCCCTGCCCTCATGAAGTTATGCTCTTGTGTGGAATCATGTTTTATACCTGGGCTGCTCAAAGCATGGCATGTAAACCCAATGTCCAACAACAAACTGTTACCAGTTGAGAGTGCGATAGGAAATGTGTACCAGAATGTCCCACAGCTATAGTACTAAGCATAGCATCTGTTTTGACTGAGAATTTTTTCACAGAAAGTTCCTGAGAAAGAAAGCCATACATTGATTTATATTCTGCTACAAGCTCTTTATTTCATGCTGGACCGGCTGTTTCATTAGCGTTGACATCGATATCCAACACTCTAGTGCATTATGCTCGAAAGTCTTTATTGATTGATTTTATTGTGTTATCTCAGTCTGAGAAGCAGAAACTTTCAAGTCAATAGTTGTTTACACTCACTGTTTATGTCTCCTGTCGAGTATAGTAAAAACTTTTGATAGTGGTCATCCACCAATATTTTGATGACATTAAACAGCTATGAATTATAAACAAGGGGAAAAGAGGCAAGATTACGTGAAATGGACATTGACAGGACTAGTTATTTTTTCTTCACACTAAAAAAAAATCTGTCTCTTACTGCTGCATTCCAACATAAACTTCATAGGTATGGGGTTCGTGATTAGAAATTTAGACTTTATTTGTGTCTTCTGCAATGAAATCATCTGGTGAGTGCATTCTATATTTTAGAAGCAGCCTTGGAATCTGGAGCCTGTTGGTGTCCTGGTCTTCCAAGTCACTCTTGTCCTTTGGTTTGTGGCACATCTTTATCAGGATTCTTTGTCACCCAAGTAGTTACGATAGCTTGGTGTGAGGGAGTTTCAGCAGGTGCCTTTCACAAATTAAAAATAACTAACTCTTTTCTAGCTAGTGAGTTAATAGCCAGGTTATTTTTAATGCTTAAGAGGCTCAAATGACAGGTTGGCCTATTGAACATTGGAACAAGCCCAGTTTAATAAAGTCACCTTTGACTTTTAGACTCAAGTAAACCATTTTAATGACAAAGAGCAAAGCAGCTAGGCTGTAGATTGTGAGTACCATGAGTCTTGTTTTACCAGAGTTCCAGGATATGATTTTAACCCAAGGTGTGGACACTGTAAACAGAAACTCTGAGCTAGACTTTGTGACAACTCAGAAGCCTGTGATACAGATGTCAAGCATCTTCCCACCACTTGGAATGTTGAAATGCTACTTTGTGAAATTTGAAAGCTCATGGTTTTGTTTAAACTATGATTCCACACATGGAAAAATATCCAGGTCCAGTAATTAAAATAGGGGTTTATGTCTATGAAAAATCTCCTATGGGTTTAATCTCACAATGTTATAGTCTAAACAGTTGGCTTCACATTATTATTTCAGATGAAATCCTTTGTATTTTCCCCTTTGAAGAGTGTATGTTTAAAATGTAAAGTGTTGAATACAAAAGCCTTATAGGAAGTTCTTAAAAGATATACTAGGTTAATTTCTGTGTCACTGGTGCTGTGTCCTTCACAGGGATTCTCTCAGACAGTGGATGGAAACACACTGTCCATATGGGAAGAGCTGCCTGTCCTGTCACTGTAAAGTGTAAACTCTCTTATTTTTTGATTACAGGTGGAAGTTAAGCCATATGTCTTGGATGATCAGCTGTGTGATGAATGTCAAGGGGCCCGTTGTGGGGGAAAATTTGCCCCGTTTTTCTGTGCTAATGTTACCTGTCTGCAGTATTACTGTGAATATTGCTGGGCTGCTATTCATTCTCGTGCTGGCAGGGAATTCCACAAGCCCCTGGTGAAGGAAGGTGGTGACCGCCCTCGGCATATTTCATTCCGCTGGAACTAAAGGATACCTAACTACAGTGCTCATTTTCAGGCCTCAGAATAAGTGCACTCTTCTGTTAATTCTGACCCCTTCCTCAATCTCTTCACGCTGGCATGTCCTTTTTTAGCAGTGTGTTACTCAACAATAGTATAATGAAAAGAATGGCCTATAATATAGGTGTTTTGTAGATTCTTGTGTCACTGAAAACAGTACGTATGAACTCCTTTTTCCTATTGCCATCATGTTGTATGGAAGGTTTATTCTCTTGTGTTGCTGGAAACCAAGAGGATCTGAATTTCCTGCAGCATTTTCTTAGAGGAGAGAGAAATATTAACAGAGAAATGAAACAATAGAGTATTTTGGGTTTTTAATTAAATTATTGTTAATAATATAACATATAAGAATACTTTTATTAAAATAACCATACAACAATAACACTATTGGTCTATCCTGACAGTTTTTCCCCCAGGGAAGTGCTTTTGCCTTTTTCCTTTTTTTTTTTTTTTTTTCCTGGTCTCTTTTTTCCATACCCTTTTTAGTCTTTTAACAGCAAGGGAGGAAGTTAATAATTATTAACAGGAAAGAGCATGTCAAAGCCAACAAATGCATGAGCAAGATTGAGTAGCATTATAATTAATTTTAAGGGTTTAGAGGCTGAATATAATTTCATCATGCCTCAAAGTAATTAATGAAAACAACATAGCAAAGACGGCAGAGCTAGGTTTATTTTCTTTTAAACACTTTTTAAAATTGAGAATGTAAGAATTGGGTAAAATTACTACTGAGGGGAGTGCACTTACTTATTTAACTGACTTAACTGTCACCGCCCCAGGAAACCTACCAAAGCTAGAATTAATGACAACTGGTGGGAATACTAGCATTTCCTCTCCTAAAGAACAAATGTATCAATCCTATTTTTGATGTTACATATAAATTCATTATCTTAACTAACACTCATCAGGTGTCAGCCTTTGCTCTCCATTTTGACGTTAATAACAGATCTAAAGATACCTCAAAGATACCATTTTTGATTTTTGCGTTACAGTACACTCATAACCAAAACCAGAAGATAAAAATAATATAGATTGACTGCTGATTAGCTTACTTTTAAATTTAAAATTACTTTGGATATCCTGTAATTTAGTTGTAACATAGAAAAATGGGGGAAAAAAACGTTTTAAAAAGTTATGTAGTTGCAAAGTGTTTTGCACTGTTGAAATAAGTAACTGTGTAAATCTGTGCAAAGGTACGTATGTTTATCTTACTCTTCCTATAAAATAAAATAACATTACAGTTTCAGAACTTAGCATGGGACATAGTCAGTGTTTGAAGTGCCAACTTCATCAAGTAATGCATGCTTTATTATAAATAAAATTCTAGCTTTGAAAGGTGTTCTATTGTGTTGAACAGTATGCTTCAGGAATAAATTTAAAATAGTCTCTTGAAGCTCTAGTCATGGAAGTAACTTTTATTTTTTAAATGACATTCTCTTATTAATGCCCTATCTATCATTCAAAGGATTAAGACCTTGTGTAAAACCATTTAAAACCAAGAAGCAAACAAAATATAATGGCAGTCTTGCTAGTTGTGCTACCTAACAGTACCATCTCGGATCCTTCAGAACCAAAGATTTGTCCCAGCACTGCTGTGGAACCACCTGATTGATGACCCCTATTGATTATCATTAGGAAAAGCAGGCCTTGATTTTTAAAAACAGGCTTTAATGAACTATACACGTTAAGTTCCAAAGGTCAAAATGGAGACATTTGCTGTCTAAGAGTCCACCATAGAGAGGGAACTGCTTTTAAAGAATTCCCTGCAAACAGTGAAGCAGTCGTGAGAATGGAGGGTGCTCTCGTGTAGCTGGTCAGGGACTGGTTTTTTTTTTTTTTTTTCCTTCTGAACGACATGATTCTAATTGGAATGTTCATTTGCCGATTTTTATTCTTTTCAATGCTTGTAGGTGGCTTGGGGTGTGCTATTGTGCTGTTCCTACTCAGTAAACAGGTGTGATCAGTTAACAAGAAATAACACTGTTTGAGAACTAGCTTTGAATAATAATTTTTCCCTTTGTACATGACCTGCTGAATTTCGGTACAGTGTTTTTGTAGCTAACTTATTTTGTCATGCACATAATGTATATTTGTTATGCACTACTTTTGTATATCTTGTTTTTCCAACAGTGAACATTTTTAGGCACACTTTTCACTGACGGGATATCTCTTTATGCAATACCTCAATTTTTCATATTGCAAAGAGTAGCTTTTTGTACTTTTATTACTGAGAGATCTTCATATACTTCATTTTTTAATATAAATAATTTTAATAAATTTTATTTTCTTATATTCTGCTTTTTATACATTTCAGTGCTCTGCATACATTTTAAATTATGAATGTTGTGCACTGGCAATGCTATTTTAGAGTCTGCAGAGAAGAGAAAGCATGTTGCTTAAACATCCTTCCCCAGCACCAGCTATTGGTGTACCTATAATTTAAGAAATAGTCTATATGAAGTCACAAATTAATGAAAAAAATTTGCATGAAAATGACAGATAACACTGTAGTTCCTAAAAAAAATACTAAATGCATAAACATAGGGTAGAAATTTAAAATAACAAAATTGTCTACAGCTTCTTACTCTGTTTTTAAAATTATTCATAAAATGCAGACATTTTTGGTGAATGTTTAGCCATTTTTAATCTTAATAAATTGATGTTAAGTGTTTGATTCAGAGATGTCTGCTCTTTTAAATTATATATAAGAAAAAAGTAGCCTGCCATGGGACAGGTGTGTAATGTTAGTATGCATGACTAATGTAAGAAATTGTTATTCTACTAATATTTACTTGTGATTGTGTGACAAGTGTGTTTACAGATTATTTGGTTATACTTCAATTTACAGGGCATACACAATGATTATCTATTACTCTGAACTTTATTGATTACATGTCCTTCAGATTACATGAGATTGTAGTTGGGAGTTACCATGTAACTCAAACATAATTAACATGTAATTAGTTTACAGATTTTAGGGTATCACTTCAATTTACCAAGCATGTAGTTCTAGCGCACTAGCATGGCACCAGCCATGTACTTACAATGTAGTTACAGAGTAATTACATGGTTATTTTTGCAATGTAAAATAAAGTGTTTCTGATTATTTTCTATGTAAAGAAATCCTCTCCCTCCTCCCTTCTTGTCCCCACGCTTTGGTATAATATATATACTTCTCCATACACAGACCTCTGCAGAATGCAAAATAAAACTTGCAGTGAATGAATTTAGCATTTTATGAGAGTGCTGTTGGAAAGACTTGATAATTCACCCCTTTTGTTTTGAAGAGTTGAATCTTCTGTTAAAAGGTGATTTAAAACTTGAATGTGATGAATTGTGGCAAGTTAACTTCAAGTTATGTGCAATACTTATTTCAAACTTTTGAAAGATCTTTGCAGTGTAATTCTTTGTTTTTAATTGCAGACATTTAAAAATGTCATTTTCTACTGTTAAGAGTAATCCTCTTTCTTGCTGGTGTTTCTAAAGAAAAGAATCAGAAATCAATCTTTCTACTAATGTAAATTTGAGATTATTTTTAAAAAAATGGAATAAAAGAGGTTTTGGTCATTTGCTTTATTTTATTATCTTATTTTAAAGCTACTGTGATTGATAGCATTGTAAGAATTGGGACAATATTGTATTCAACTGTTTTATTTTTTATATTTTTAAAATTTAAAGTATAATTAGTTTTTATAATTTTCATCAGATTTTTGTTATATTTTTTGGAAGTGAAACTTTTAGCAAGTGGGTGTCTAGTTTTTACTAATCCCTAATTTTTTTCCAGTGTATTGCTCATATTATCAGAAGGAAAAGTTATTTAAGTATGTCAGTTAATTGTACTACTTGGCTGAATTTCCATATAGTTTTTACTGTGTATGGGGAGGTTGTAGTATTTATTATAGCATTTTAAATAAGGGTAATTCATTTTTTTATTAAAGTCATTTTCACATTAAGTTCCTATTTTTGTATGTTCTACTCTTAAGTTATATAACACAGTTCCTTTTTTAAAAGAGTTCATTTGTTGAAGTGCTAGTGGAAAATTAATGTTATTAAATAGTTTGCAAATGACTATTTATACCAGTATGCATATAATTTTTAAATATTTGTAATGTGAGATGTTGAATGAATAAAACTTTTAACTCAGATTTCTTTTAATATACTTATTTCTTTTCAACACAAGTTGATTATACTTCCATGACTAGGAATATAGCATTTAAAAATATGAGGAATGTACTATCGGGCAAGGGCAGAACAAACCAAAATGAAAAACATGTTCAGTTCAGTGCTGTGCTAAGTCTTCCTTGCTTACACAAAGCTGTGAATGTCAGCAGGTTGTGGTGTGCTTGCCTTCTGCTGTTCATTCACATGCTGCTCCACAGAGTTCCTTTTATTTATAGCTTTCAGTGTGTATGGAGGATGTTGGACCTGCTTAAGGCCAAATGTCCCAAAAAAGTAAAAGAACCAATGTTTATTTAAAGATGAAAGCCTAGGATGTTTGTCAGCGAAGAGCCTCGATTTGGATCGCCCTGCAAAAAGATTTAAAAACAAGTCTCTTTTTTCTTTTCTTTTTTTTCTTTCTTTTTTATTTGTGTGTGTGTGTGTGTGTGTGTGTGTGTGTGTGTGTGTGCGCGCGCGCGCGCGCGCTGGAGATTAAAATCGGCCTTCTGCATCCTCACAATGTCCTCTACTACTGACTCGTACCCCATTGGAAAAGAAACCTTTTTGAATTTGAACTCCTAGCCCCTCTTAGTCTCTTATGTTGTAGGCTATGACCCCCTAGGATTACAATCCTGCTAATTTGTGAATTGAAAGTATTTGATTTGGTCTGTGAATCATGTAGACTATCAAGTACTGTAATTTATATGTTAAGCTACATTTGCAAATTTCTAAGGATCAGTTACAATAGAGTATAACATCTGACAGTATCTTGTTTTGTAAAAGTACAGTATCTGCTCTTACTTGCCAGAAGCACAATGTTCTCTAGATTAAAAGAAGTTCTTGTCCTGAGACACATGGACTATGAGATCTTTCCTTGAAATTAGCTTTCCTACAAGCTGTTTTTCCAACCACTGGAAATTCTGAGAGGAAGGGCTATACCAGCAGTGTTTGGAAATCCCAAGAGGTATAGCTGCAGCTTTGACTGAAGAGCTTCTGCTTTCTCTTGACTGGCAAATACCCAAAAACTTATGTTCAGAGTTCAGTGAAGGCCTCAGCACTGAACAGAGAAACAGGAGACACAGGGGCAGCATTCAATGGCTGCCTCCACAGCTAAGCATTCTGGGATGATTTCAGCATTTTAAGAAGAAGAAGAAGAAGAAGAAAAACACATGAGTATATTTAGTTTCTTTATTTTGCAAAATAGTTATTTTAGGTAAGTGATGCATCACCTGTAGGTGACACAGCAACCTCATCTTGAAGGCAGATGGAGGTATAGTGCCTCTAGTTCTAATCGCAGAGTGGTGTTTCTGTGGGGAGGACGCCTGGGCTGCAGTGCCTCCCTGGTTTTTCACTGATACCCACCCAATAGGGCAGGTTCTCAAGTTATTTCATAACCTCTTGTGACAATGAGTTTCTGTCCACACCCAGTTCATAGAAAAAATTGCAAACTCTAGGTATGAGAAACACTCTTCAAATCATAAAGTCATAGTGAACATCAATTCCAGATTTAAAAAATTAAGGAATAACTGAAAGTGCCTATCAAGTGACTTCACACCTGTAGGATAAATTTTCTCCTAAAATACGTAGTGGCAATAATAAACACAAAGAGACTCTTAATATTTACTTCTCACATTGTGATCATCAGAGGACTAGGATAATCCTCTCCAGAAAAAAATTAAAATCTAGGGGGCAGGGGAGTTAGTTCAGTGGTTCCGGCGCCTGTCCTACAAGTGCAAGGACCCGGTTTTGATCCCCAGTAACCACATACAATACTGGTCATGGTGACTCACACCCAGCAGCAATCAGTACCACATACCACAGTGCTGGGCATGGTGGCTCACGCCTGTAATCCCAGCACTCGGGAGGCAGAGGCAAGAGGATTGCTGTGATGTGAGTTTGAGGCTGAGCTCAGGGCCAGCCTGAACTACAAAGCGAGACCCTGTCTCAAAAAACCTAAAAAAAAAAGCTAGTATTAGAATAGGATACTAAGAATTTAGAACAGCTGCCTATTTGTTTATTCTGCCTATTCATTTAACCTAAAACAATAAATGTTTCCTTGAGCTTCTTTTTTAGAAAAAATAGAAAGTTCAATCATAAAGTAGGAGATATGCTGCTTTTTGGAAAGTTAAAATAGTGCTTAGGCTACTAAAGCTCTGAGAAATTGAATTTCAGAGAATACAGACTCAGATTACAGGTAATTCAGGATTTGTATTGAACATTTTAACATATGTAGAGGTTTTGAGAAGCCTTAGAAACCCTACTCTATTTTTTTTTTGTCACCCGTGCACGTGTTCTATTGTGTTCTATAAGATGCTTTGCTCTGCCCATTGTTAGTTATATCCAGAGCTATTTCCAGTGTCCACACCTATTTTACTGGGCTCCTAGCTCCACAACCCCTGTTAGAAGCTGCCCCATTTCCAGTTCAGTTTAAATTCTTCCCTCTTCCTACCTCAGAAGAGAAAAAGCAGTTACCCTGGAAAATAAACCATCAATTTGCAAAGCTATTTTACTTATGCTATTAACTGCATCAGGTCAGCTTTCATTTCTCACAAGATCTACAAATACTGCTTCAACCAACCAACCTGAGCTTTAAATCTGCCATTCTGTGATATGTTACCTTTCTTTCAAAATTTTCCTTCACAGACTTCCTAGGAGGACCATTTTCCCTTCATCTTTGAGGGTAGGAAAACCTGGTTTTGAAGAAATTTGTGTGTGTGTGTGTGTGTGTGTGTGTGTGTGTGTGTGTGTGTGTGTGTGTCCCTTTGTGGTTAGGCTGGCCCTGAGCTTACTGTATAGACCAGATGAGCCTGGACCTCAGAGCAGTCCTCCTGCCTCTGCCTCCCGAGTGATGAGATTACAGGCGTGAGCCACCATGCCCAGCACTGTTGTATGTGGTGCTGATTGTTCGTGGGTTTGAGTCTCCATGCCCTGAATTGTTGTATGTGGTTACCTCTCATACCTGAGCAGCAAATGATGTGGTTACCCAGGCCCTTGTGCTTGCAAGGCAGGCACTGGAACCTGAACTGGGAGCTCAGTTCCCAGCCCTTGAGTAAACTTAATGCAGAACCCTCATCTAGAGGTACCAGTTCAGTCTCTTCTTAGAGAACATTCTGTTTTGCTGTGCCTTGAGGCTTCTTGAGATATTTTAAGTACTAATCTTTCTCTAGTCAAATTGAGTATCACTGTTGGGTACCTGGAAGAAGTGTCTTACTGTGATTCAGTGTGGTGACCAGCGTTGGAAAAGTACAGTTTGTCTTGGGAAGGTTGAACAGCAGCATCTGAATCCAGAATGCTTGTGAACTGCCAGTGTTTTTTGTAGTTTTTATCAAATATAATCTGATTAAGTGTCAGAGAAAAGCTGCTGGGGGTAGATGGGGGGGCGGAGGGTGGTGAATCAGGGAATTTGAATGCCAGAAGCTAAGCCTGAGCTTTCTTTATCCTTTTCGTTGGAGTTCTATTTCAGGAAGCAGAGCTTTGATACCGTAAAAAATGTCAGTGTGATCAAGCAAATGTCACCGTTGTACAGAGATTATTTTCCACTCTTCTCTTACCCCCTGCCAGCACCAAAAGAGAGATGAAGCAGACACGAGAGTGACTCTGCAAACCTACTATAGACAATAGGGTATTTGAAACTTCATAGCAAAATAAGTTACTCCAGAAGGGAACTCAGAATAATAGTGATACTTTAAATCTGAGCAGCCTGAAGGAATTTGGTAGGATCCAGTGAGACCTGAGGCCTCTGTATTTGGAGGAAAGAATTCATAGTTCACCTCTCATACCTGAGCAGCAAATGATGTGGCCGTTGGTGTTGGGGGAAGGTTTGACTCCAGTGACCTCCAGGGGCAGGGTGGGAATGATGAGGAAGTGGAATAACCTCCATTATTAGATGATTCTCAACTCTGCTGACTGTGCAGTGGCTGAAGATTTGGTTCTGGAAGAAGATACTAGTCAGTGCTGAGCACCTGTTTCATCTTAGGCGCCTACATGCATGAGGCAGGTTAAGCCTTGGTGAAGGGTTGAACAGAGTGTCTGTGGAGACATATCCAAGGCTACACAGTGAAAACAGGGTGAAACTTAGACTCCTATTCACATGTCCCAATCCCAACTAATCCCCTGTGAACCTCACTGCGACCAGATTAGCAAAGGGTCAAGTTTCTTTTGAAAATTGATTTTTTTGTTGTTGTTGTTTTTAAGTTTTTATTTCCAAACCTAAGATAGATCAAAGGAAGGAATAGGGATAAAATGATGAAACTAGAGAATGTGAGTTTTGGTTGTGAGTCCTAAAATGAGGTCACATTCTTCTGAACTATCAGCTGAGAGATTTGCTTAAACATGGTGTTGGTTAGTATGCTCTTCATAAGGATGTCAGACAGATGTCCTTGAGTTTTGTCAAGCACAATTGGCTCAGATCTATCTTTATAGATCTTATCTCCTATACAGGCTTACCTTAAAACCATGTTTGTGCTCCAGTGGTAAAAACTGGGTATATATACATTTTCAGGGGCAGGGACAGAGCAGTTGAAATGTCATTTCTATTCACTTTGGGGAAGTACAAGTTTTTTAGTGCATTTTTTTCTTTGATTCAACTGCCAGGAAAATGCTCATCAGTTTAAGGTAAGAAACAGAGAAAAAGGAAAACTCTTCTCTCTAGGAGTGTAACCTAGGGTTTCCAAAAACAAACCGTTCTGGGAGTAAGAAGTATAGTAACTACTAGTACCTATGGAGTATTTCCCACGTGCTAGGCATTGTGTTACAGACACCTGCCCCCTTTTTTTTCAACCTTACCCATAACCCAATGAGATATGCGCTGTAATTATGCTCACTTTCAGGTGACCAACCAGTCTACAAAACTAGGATTCAAAACCAAGCACAGAGATTGCAGGTATTGCTTCTCCCTATTCCTTGTACAATTTTTTAACTTAAAAAGGAGAGATGTATTAAAGTTCCATCTTTCCTCCTGCATTAAGAAGTCACCAAGAAGTTACACTGAAAGGTTGGGTGGATTATTTTAAAAACTCATCTAAAAATAATTTATCCTTCATTTGATTTGACAAGGGTATCTTTAACAGTAATGTGATGACTATTCTTTGTTCTAGTTATGTCATCTCCCAAATTATTAGGGAAATAAGAAATGTTCCAACAAACCAAAATCTCATGGGTCCAAGACAAGATGTCTAGCTAGCTAAGCAGGAAGATGTAGGCTGGAAGGGAGGAGGGCTGATGAGCAAGACATATGCATATATCATATAAAAATATATATGTCCATATACACATGTATGCGTATGATTTTCCTTGATCTAAGAAAAGATTTATATATAGAACTATCATTGAAAGATACATTTTGTACATAAAACCAGTCCTCTTACATTTCTCATCCTTTGATTCTCTGCATGGTCCCTGCGAGTTCGCAAAGATAGTCCTGAAATTCAGAGGAATGAGATATGTCACTGATGCGTTCTTGTGAATTTCAAAACAGTATGTGAACCATTTCAATTCTGCACTGCAATACTCTAAACATCAAAACAGAATTCTGTAGAGAATTTGTACTCCTGATTTTATATGCATTTGTGAAAGAGACAAAGCATGTGCCATTTTTAGAGCACTGGAGCCCTGGCATGTGCAGCTTTGATTTCTGCCACCGCCTGAACAGCTGTTGTTGAACAGATGTGATGCCGCAGAGTAGAGCCTGGCAAAACCCATAGAGTGCTTGAACTTAAATTTGCAGTAAAACATCCTTCTGAGGACAATGCTCTCAGTCTGTGGCTGAACAGAGTCATCAGCAATTTCCTTGTCACCACTCAAAAATTTCAAATCCAACAAACATGAAGTTTAAAACTGTAAGGAATGTACTGTGGGTTGGATTTTGTCTCACAAATGTCCTATTTAAGTCAGATCAGCAGCCCTCCCTAAGGACTGCTACTGTAGAAGGTAGATGGGGAGGGGGGGTTAAAGTAGTAAAAAGTAAAATGGGGAGGTGGGAGAGAAAAAAGTAGAACTCAATTGGCAAATGCAATTTTGTACCTGGAATCCAAAAGCAGCACACACACCACACACACACACACACACACACACACACACACACCCTATAACTAGGGCTGTTCTACCCTCCTGGTCACATTCATCTCTGCCAGCCTGAAGCAATTTTGCAAGGATGCTGTCACCCACGAAGGGAGAAAATTGGAATCCTTCTTGGTTTTCCTATGTTTACTGTCAGTTTGAATCTGCTTTTCTTTGAATCCCCATGGAGAACAGAGCTTTGTAATCTTTAGTAGCTGGAGGGTCTAGAATCTGATCGTGAGGGCAGTGAGAGCCACGTCTTGCCCCAGCCAATATGGATGAATGTCCACTCTTAGTATCACAGTCATCACTGATGCTATCATTGTCTGTCTTCTTAGAAACTGCCAGTTCTTGTGTTGGGTGAGAGCGGCAGAGAGTGGGCAGGGTCTCCACTTTAGAGCACCAGATTTGGATGTCCCTCTCCCAAGGTAGTTTCCTCAGTTGCTACCCACACCAGCCTACACAGTTGCCATGGTAACAAAGCACTAGACTCCAGGCCTTGTGCTGCTACTGCAGTGCTCAGCTCCTGCTACCTCTCTTTTAGGAGCTGGAAGCTCCTCCCACAATGGGGTTTCATACACTGCAGCAGTGTCTGTGCTGCCAGATTGGAAACAAACCCCAGCAAAGCAATATCCTGTGACTGGTTTTCTGGACAATTTGAGCCCCAAATCTTCCTCTTTGAAGAAAGAAGCAGGAAGGGGGAGTGGCTGGAAAGTAGGCCTTGTGCTTCTCAGCTGACAGCTCATTGAGACTGCCTTTGAGGAAAAATGAATTTTAGCTCTTCAGTTATTTCCCTTTACAAACTGCATGATACATGTGATTGTGTTTCCAACACAGTGTGGGACATGACTGACTTGGGTTTGGAAATTGGACAAAGTTAAGTTCAAACCTCAAAGACATGAATCAATATGGCCATGGCTCTGTAAATATGGCTAAGGTTTCTGTCCTTGTGATACCTCTGATTGGCTGAGTGACATTGACCATGTGAAGTAAACTTAGGGAATTTTTTTTTGGTCTTGTTTTATTTTTTATGAGTCAGAAAACTATTGGTGAGTATGGGAGCATACTCCTATCATCCCTGCTCTTTGGAAGGCCAAGGTTGGAAGATCCCAAGTTTAAGCCCAGCCTGGGCAATTTAGTAACTCACTAAGACTCTGTCTCAAAAAAATTAAAAAGTGCTAGGGAGGTAGCTCAATGTGAAGGCCCTACATTCAATCCCTGATGTAAATACATACATAGTAAATATTGTCTCCACTATTTCATTGAGGTAAAGACTAAACAGATGCTTATGAAATGCAGTACTTAAACCATAAACATTAGTGGCTCCTGTGACCACTTGCATTATTGCAGATCTGGAAACTGTTAGTCACATTCAGGGCAAGAAAATCCCTTCTTCTCTCTGAGATTATTACCTATACTCTCTACCTTCTGAAGCTGGAGTGGAACAGAACATGGCTTTGCTGTTTTCAAATAGGAACCTCCCAACTGCTTCCCACTGTCCAGGACAGAAAATCTGCAGGCTTCCTTATACCCACCTCCTCCAATTCTCTTGAGACCTGACCTTGACCTCTCCTTTAGCTTCCAGTCAATAGGGGATGAATGTCCACTCTTAGTACACAGTCATCATTAATGCTATCATTATCTGTCTACTTACCCTGTTCCTCTTTATGGATCGTTAGCTAAGTCACTCTGCAAGGAGCCCTCACCATTCCTCCCATGCAGGCCCCCACACCAGTGCAGGGTCTGCGCAGTGGCTGTTCCTTAGTGTGAAATGACCTTCCTGTTTCTACTCTATTCCTTCATTCACTTCTACGCAGACTTGGCTCCTTGCTAATCTGTCAGGACCTGACTGAGGTGCCCCTTCCTCGCTGATGCCTTTCTAAAGATCTCATCTTAGTCCTAATTCTATTGTTACTACACAGTATTACAGACTGGGCAAATGAAACTTACTTGGCACATGGTTCTGGAGGCTGAGCATGGTACTGGCATCTGTCAAAGGCCTCCATACTGCATTATAACATGGTATAAAAGCAAGGAAGTTTGCTGCCAGAGATGGCAAGAGGGGGCCAGAGTGTGAGAACACCATCCTTTGGATACTGTCCCATTGCAAGACACAATTCTAATCCACTCAGGATAGGAAAGCTCTCTTGCTTTCTCCTCCTTTTTCTTCTTCTTTTTTTTTTTTCAGTGTTGGGGATGAAACTTAGGCTTTTTACTACTGTGTACAACCCTAACCCTTTTTTTACTTTTTATTTTGAAACCAAGTCTCACTAAGTCACCCAGGCTGGCCCCACACTCCCCATCTTACCACCTCAGCTTCCTCAGTAGCTCTGATAATAGGCATGTGCTACCCTACCCCTACTGAATACTGTTTCACTGGCGAATTTCAAGACTAGTTTGGAGAGTACATTCAAACACAGCAACAGCCTCTTCATCACCACCTTTGTTTGTTATGAGAAGCCCATTTCTTGACCAGCTCTTATGACAGTGTATAATTTTGTTTATGTATCATGTTTACCTTCGAGGGGGGAAGTGGAAGATAAATACCATCTTGCTCTTAAGTGAATCCTCAGGGTCTGTTATGTGCCCATTGTGTTTGCTGAGTAAGCACCTGAGAGGATCCCAAGGTGAGTTCTCTTTCCTAGACTGCTTCTTGAAACTGCCATTAAGATTTCTTTGCTGTAAGAGAAGAGCTTGATAGCTAATAGGGCCCCACGGCTTAAACAGTTCAGGAGGAAAACAGAGATCAGCATTCTTGATATAGGTAGTTCTGAAGGCCCAGAAGCTACTGTGCAGCAAGTTTACCTGGAGATTTCCTAAAAATGCAATAGCGCTGGAGGCCTAAGACGGCATTTGTAGACAGCTGTTAGGTTGGCTGCACACTACTCAGTAGCAAGTGCTTTGTTGCCAAGAAAGCTCCAGTGCTGGGAGAACAGAGCTGAGAGTGGGTGTGGCTGGGCCTCCTGAGCTCTAGGGAGGGCAGGGAAGGTGCAAAGGGAGAGTTGGCTCTTCTCTAGGCCTAAGCAGACTAGGCAGCCAGGCCCCCGAGGCTAGAATTGCTGTTGGAGAATCTGCCTTCATCCCAGAGAGAGAATTTCACCTAGAAATTGCATATTCATCTAGTCAATCATGCATCCATTCCATCAACATATATTTATTCATTAGTAGGTCCTGAGGGCAGCAAGGGAAGTCTGCGTCCTCTTGACATTTATATTTTGAGACAAAGGCCTTGATTTGGACTCTTGGATGTAAACTGTGTGTGTGTGTGTGTGTGTGTGTGTGTGTGTGTGTGTGTGTGTGTGAATATCTGTACCTGTATGTCTTTGGTGAGTTGTTTCAGCTCTCTCTGGGTCTTAGGGAAACATGACAATCCGTACCTGTATTGGGGAGTTGTTGGGAGGACCTCAATGGATAATCCCTCCTCCTCAGCATCCACTGGACATCGGTTCCAGGACACACTCCACCCCATCCCAGGACACCAATATCCATAGGTGGTCAAGCCCCTGGTATAAAATGTCGCAGGATTTGCATATAAGCTACACAAATTTTCCTGTGTACTTAAAATCATGTCTAGATCACTTACAGCTCCTAGAAAAAGGTAAATAGCTATTAAGCTGTATAGTTTAGGGAATAATGAAAAGGAATCAAGTCTATACATTCTCTACACAGGCAACTTTTTTCTGAATATTTTTATTTAAGTTCTGTTAAATATGCCGACACAGAACTTGAGCTACAGAGGGTTGACTACACATGGATCCGCAGATCTGAATTTTGAACTTGATAACTGTTAGCCCAAGTTGTCAACCTACACGAAGAAATTACACTATGGAATTCACTTATTCACTTCATCATTCATCCGATAAGAATTTTCACTGTCCTAGACTAAGGATATTGTGAGAACAAAATCAGAACAGTTCTCATCCTCTTTGCGTTTCCATTCTGGAAAGAAGAATCAGCCCATTAGCAAGTAGACACCCCTTGTAAACATGAAAAAGTTAATACAAGGTGTTGTGAGAACAAATTGGACAATCCAGCAGAGACCAAGAAGCAGTATTGCTATTTTAACTGGGAGTTGAAAGATGACTTTTCTGATAGGTGAGCTCTGGATAATGAGACAGAACAACCCATGCTGAAACTGGAGGAAGTATCCTGAGCAGAAGAGATGGCATATGCAGAAGTACTGAGACAAGGTAGAGCTTGAGAAATAAACACCCAAGCGGAGCAGTGTGATTGGGTGGGAGGAGGGGCAGGAGCAGCAATGAGTGAGGCAGAGACCTCCCAAAAGCCAGGGTCCTACTAGCTAGAGTACAGACTTAAAATTTTATCTCAACTTTATTTTTAATTTTGTGATTGTTGAAGAGTCTCTATACTATTTCTCACAATGGCTATATTAACTTAGATTTCCACCCATACTTGGCAAGTTTTCTCTTTTCCCCCATATCTCCTATCCTTCATAACAGCTATTCTAATTCCTGTTGTGGTTTTGATTTGTACCTCCTTGATGATTAGTGATGTCAGCATTTTTCATGTATCTACTATTTGTATGTGTTCTTTTGAGAGATGTCTTCTCAGGTCTTTTGCCCATTTTAAATGAGTTGCTTTGAGTTCCTGGTATGCTATAAGATATTAATTCCTCATCACTGTATATTATCACAAATGCTTCCTCTCATTCTGAAGTTTGTCTCTTCATGCTGAGGGCTTCCTTTGCTATCTAGAAGGTTTTAAATTTGCTCTCATCCTGTGTCTGTTTTTGCATTTGTTGCCATGGTACTGGAGAGCTTGTTAAAAAAAATTCCTCACTCAATCCAAAGCCATGAACCATTGCCCTTAAGTTTTTTTTCTAGTAGTCTCATAATCTGAGTTCTTACTTTAAGTCTTTAAAACATTTCATTATTGATTAGGTTTCAAGAGAGACATGGTAGAGAAGATACAAATGAGGGAAATGGGCTGATTTGTGATCACTCTAGCAGCTGTGCAGAGACCTGACTATGAAGGTGAGTGGAAGAACAGTTTCGGGTGTGAGGGATAACATTGGTATGTTTCTTGTGGATGGTGGTGAATTGAGCCAAGATGATGACAGAAATATGCAGGCAAGTTGGAAGAAACATCAGCAGCAAGGAAGACACATGTGAACCAACTGGGTGTTGGCGAAATCCCACGTGCTGTCCTATTTTGGGAGAAATACAGTGCACAGTGCATTACTAATCTTTTTCCCTTGGAATCCATTAGCAAAGCCAATACCTTCATGAAACAGAAGCAAACAACCTATTCTGATCCTGCTTGGGCACAAAGAAGAGGAAGAAGAATATTAATAACAAAAAGACTTTTAGTATCGTTTCCTCCCGGTCATTTGAAGTCTCATTAAATATCTTTGCTCGCTTAAAAGTGTACTCTGTTTTAACAAGTAGTGTTAAAGTTTTATCAAGTATTCTAATTCTGATTAGGCATTATTTTAATTTGAAGAGAGGTTATGGAAGGAAAATGAGTTAGAAATAATTACAGAGAGGAAACTAAGCTGAAAAGCTAAGAGTCAAATACGTAGTCATGTTGATTTAGTGGTGGTGAGGCAGTGGTGGAGTGTGTGTGTGTGTGTGTGTGTGTGTGTGTGTGTGTGAGAGAGAGAGAGAGAGAGAGAGAGTTTCAGTTTTTCTTGCTCTCAGATTGAGAGAATCATTTCTCAGCTTTCCACAGGGGTGGATCCTCCCCTCCATTCAGTCCTAACTAACTCAGTGTTGTTCGTGTCCCCGCGGGGCCTAGTTTTTCCTATTCCCAAAGGCTGAAGATGGAGAGTGTAGATATTATCTTGAGGATGAGCAATAATAGCCTTAGAGATTCATTGATTTGACAGAACAGATTTAGCTCTAAACTCAGGTGTGATGATCCTATCTTCTGACTGAAACATGAAGAACTCTATTATCTTACATTAGTTTAAGGTGATACAGTATTTTAAGGGTTAGAACAACACTGTTCCTTCTCACTCTCCAATGGAATTGGGCCACTTTCCTTCTTAGATAATTCCTGGGTTAGCTTTGTGAAAATCGGGTAGCTTAGGAGCAAGGACCATCCAATCATTGGTCTCTGCTTGGAATCATTCGGTTTCCACGCTCAGGAAGAAGTAGAAGTGGTGGAAGGTGAAGGACAAGCATTTCAAGGCAGATGACGTTTGAAGGCCCTTTTCTGACAGTCATCTGACAATGTTTCCTTAGGGAACCCCAGGGTCCCTGCGTCTGCACTAGCCAAATGGAATCGTGACTAGAAATCACTAAGCTTTAGCTCCCCTTCAGTCCTAGCCGCTGTGTGAGGAGGAGTGGGGAGGGAGGAGCAAACCATGTCTTCTGTGGACTGAAATTACATCTTAGGCAGTGGATCCTGTGTTCTGCATGGGGCACTAAGGGCGCCCTTGTTCTCCACCTGCTCTGGCGCCCGTGGCCTGGACCACTCGCCCCACAGTGTACGTATGCGGATGGGTCACGCACATTCTCCCAGAGCCATTTTTAAAAAGCTCAATCAGAGCTTCAAAGTTGGACTTTGCAACCAGGCTGCTCACCCCTTGATAATAATAACAATCGAGTTTCTTTTGCACAGGAGGGAAAGGGGTGGGGAGCGACGCAGTGTCAGAGGATTTTATCCGGGAGCTGTGACTGCCACCTGGTGGATAATATTAGCTGAGCAACTAAAAGGCTACTTCTTGGTTCATTTCTTCCTGCTTTGCTGACCTCTGGGAGAAACAAGAGGGGAAAAGGCACCCACAATGCGTGAAATAAATATCATGAAAAAGACAGCCTGGAGAAGGGGTTAGGGTCTGGAACCGCGCTGCCTTTGCGATTCTGGAACTTTCTGTCCATACTTTAGCTGAGCTCCTGTGCCCTGTTGTACTCATCTGTAAAATGGAACTACTTCATACAATAAGAGTACTGAAGTTCCCTCTTATATTGGTTTTAGTTACTCCTGGCCAACCTTAGACCAAAAATATTAAAGGGAAACATCTAAAAATGAATAACTCCTAAGTTTTCAAATTATGCACCATTCTGGTTAGTTTGATGGAATCTTGTGTAATCTTGCTCTATTTCACCCAGGTCATGTCCCCTTTGTCCACTGTGTCCATGTTGTGTCCCCAACTGCCCCTCGGTGGAAACTTTCATGGCTATCATATTGGCTTCTTCAGTCTTGCAGGACCTGTGTTCAAGTAACTCATATTTTACTTAAAACCTCAAAGTACAGGGTTAGTGATGCTGGGAATTCAGATGCATCCAAGAGAAGCCAGAAAGTCCTTTAAGTAAAAAACTGCAAGTCTGTCATAAGTATGTATGTATAGGAAAAAAATATATACATATATGTATACAAAACCACATGTATTATATACATATATAAATAAACACATACATATGGATCAGTACTATTCTAGGTTTCAGGCATCTATTGTAGGTCTTAGAATGTGTCTCCTGTGAATAAAGGGGGACTACTGTACCTGTCTTGTAAAGTGTGAGGCTTAAATGACTTAGTCTATAATAAATGCTTAGCACAGAGTCAACTCACACACAGTCTTCATTGAAGATTAGATGGTGGCAATGAGATAAAAATGGGGCTGTGCAGAACTTTGGACCTACTATGTGCCAGCTTCCCCATTGCACATTGATGGTACAGTAGTGAACAAAATAATATTGTTCTTGATCTCATCAAGGTCATTGCCAGGTGATAGGGGTAAACATGAGCAAGTGAATACATGAACGAAGAGCAAAAAACACTGAACACTTCCTCACTATGTCCTAGCTGGGGAAGTATATCTGTCAACGTGCTATTATAACTTAATATAATCAAACTGATTTGGGATGGTTCTCGGTATGCTCTGAAGGAAGGGCGGACCTTGTGAGAGAGGGGCTGATAAACTGAATTTTAAAGGAGGAGGTGAGGAAAGTCAAGCGAGGTTAGGGAAGAGAGCTGGGGCAGGTGGAATGACCTTTGCAATGGCTCCTAAATGAAATCAAACTGAAAACTTTTGAGGAAATAAAACAAATTTGGTAAATTTTGAAGTCAGAGGCACAGATGAGAGAAAGCTGAAGAGGCAGGCACGGGCCAGATCCCTCATAGGACTGCATTTTGTCCTCAAAACAGTGGGAAGTCACAGAAGAGACAACCTAAGTTTCAAAAGTGCAGCGTCAGTAGGAGGAAGGAGGCAGTGCACTCTAGTGCTGAGGGCTGACACTGGCTCAAAGTGGTAGATGGGCCGACAGGCCTTCTTTACTTTACCTTTGATCCGAAAACTAGAGTCAAAGAAAGCTAAGAGAAACTGACCTGAGGAAGCTGATGCCTTCTAGAAAAACAGTGAATGTCAAATTGTAGTTTCTTTTGAAATAGCACCAAGAAGGTTGAATGGTGAATGCAGGAGGTTAGATCTTAAAGGTCTGGTGAAAATCATGGTCACAAAGAAGTGAGAAACTCTCTCCCTATAGGATGTGGGTCTCTACAAAGCCAAGAAAAATTCTGCATGACTTAGTACAGAGAAACAGCTGTATAGATAGAGACTCAGAGTTGGGACGATTATGTTCAACTTCATCTGTGGGATTCTAATCTGACCACTTCCCTCTTTAGCAGCTTGGACAGAGCAGAGAAAGCCACAATGCCTTCCCGGAGGACACCAGAGGCATGGATCAGTGTCCTAAGAATGGACAAAGTGATGAGCTTTTGGTGGAGACAGCTGAAGTTTTGTGAGGGGAATGCATGGGACCTGGGATGTGTGACAGCGGTCAGAGTGGGGAAGATGGTGGAGCTGGGCAGAGAGGAAGAATGAAGAAAACAGGGCTGTGCTGCTTGCAAAGGTCTTGTGTGAAAGAAGGGCCTCATGGGATCTTTAGCTTTGAATGCTTCTATATTTACTCTTTCATACACTGATCATTTGTGTGGCATGTCTAAGCATGTCAGGCACAATAAGAGGCACCTGAGGCACACTGTGGGAATGAAAAGGTCAAGGCCCTTGTTTTTCTCTCGTGCTGGTCATGGGGCCGGGGGAGGATTACATTCATTAGACGAATAATCCATCAAATAAGAGAGGTTGTTTCA
Organism: Petromus typicus; assembly: GCA_004026965.1. Lineage (NCBI taxonomy): Eukaryota > Metazoa > Chordata > Mammalia > Rodentia > Petromuridae > Petromus > Petromus typicus. The sequence goes on along the minus strand of PVIR01002283.1, from coordinate 27,649 downwards.
GACTCTCTTAGAGTCAGTCCATGAAGCAGGACCAAGGACAGAATGAGGTCCAGGGTGGTTGCTCTCAGAGGGGCCTTGGGGCTGAGATCTGATGGGCAAAAGGAGCTGATTGCATGGACTTCATCCACCAGGTTCTCTTGTCACCTGCTGGGCAGCCTATCTAGCAGTCATCTGTGCCAACTGCTCTCAGTGTAAGCACCAGGAGACTGGAGGGTGAAATAGTTCTGTGTTGCTCAGGCAGGTGCACAGACTCTTGAGGTGCAGTGCTTTTGAGTTCTTGGCAGTCTCTAGTACTTCTTCTATTGCAGGTCTTCTGGCAAAAGTAGTTGATGAACTACTTTGTATCAGATTTGTCATCTCTCTTACTAAGGTAAAATAAAGCACTGGATTCAAAAGGAAGAAAACAATAATTCATCAGAATAGACGCAATATCCATAATTGAAAAACATAAGTAGGATGAAGAACGTAAAGCTAGATATAATTGTGCACGTCTATAATCTCAGCACCTGAGGGACTGAAGCAGAAGGATCATGATTTTGGGGCCAGCTTGGGCAAGACAGACTCTATTTCAAAAGAAAATAGCAGAGCTGGAGATGTAGCTCAATGGTGCTTTGCCTGCTTTGCAAGTGCAAGGTCCTGAGTTTGATCCCCCAGGTACTGCAAAAACCCAAACAAACAAAAACACAACGTAATAGAGAAGTTTATTTGGTTTAGCTTTCTCTGTTGTCATCAAGTACCTGGAACAATAAACTGATAGAAAATGTTTCAGTTTACAGTTTTCAAAAATGAAGTTTGATCTCCAGTACTAATATAAATGTATATATATATATATTTTTTTTCTAGGTATCTTCCTGAAAGAGGTATAATATATTACAGTAATACAGGCATACCCATGTTTATAGCAGCACTACTCATAATAGATAATCTTGAAAGTGGCCTATATGTCCGTTAACAGATGAATGGATAAAGAAAATGTGGCATTTACACACAATGGAGTACTACTGTAATACACAGGACAAATATGAGTCACTTGTAAGAAAATGAATGCACTTGAGATTACAGTGTTTAGTGAACTGAGTCATAAGCTTAAATATTGCATGGTTTCTTTTATATGAGAAACCCAAAGTATAAATATTTAAAGAGCACAATGAAAGACAGAAAATAAGTAGAAGGAAGATAAATTATTTGCAGATGAGAAGGGATTTATAAATGGAGGGAGAAGGAAGGGAAGGGAAAATAAAAAGGATTAAAATGCATTATTAACAGGTACCAACTGCCCATGATGAATATAATCAGTATGTACTCTAAACAGGTATGGATGGATAAAAATAAAAATTAAAAAATAATAACAAAAATTCCCCAGAGTGTGTTGTTGACCACTATGAAATTAAGCTAAAAATAGCAAAAACCTCTCCTCAATAAAACCTTGCACAAATCTGTATAGATCCTAAATGTTTAAAAATTGAATAATAGACTTACACACAACTCCTGGGTCTAATAAAAAATTACAACTAAAATTAGAGAATACGAGAAAATGAAAATATGACATACAAAAGTTATAGGATGCAGCTAATTATGGCCAGAGGAAAATATAGAGTTTTACACACATTATTGGAAAAGAAGGCTTAAGATCAGTGATCCAAGTATCTCTACAAGGAAATTATAAAAGATAAAAAGTAAACAAAATCAAAGGTTGATTGTCTGAGGACATTAGTACAACTGAAAACCTCCTATTGAAATTGAATCAGAAAAAAAAGAAAATCCATAAATTATCAACATAAGAAGTTAAAATAGTATAACAGTATTTCTAAAAACAGAAAAATAGAAGTAAATTTGAATATTTTTGTCATCCAGTTTAAAAGATAGAGAAAATCTGCAAATTCCTAGAATATTACTTATTGTAAGTGACCCAAAAACTGAAAATCTAAATACTATAATTATGAAAAACTTGTCATAAAGTTTCTTGCCCAAATATCTTTATCAGTGAATTCTACCACATACAAAAAGGAGAGATAAACTATTTTCACCCATGATCAGAAAAGTAAATAAAACATTAACACATCAAATCCAGATACATATCAAATCCACAGAATAATGCTATTAGTAATTAGAATTTATTATATATTTATCATGACAAAGAAATCTATCATATATTTTTACATAAGTTTGGTTTTATCTACAGTTCTTAGGCTCATAACTCCTTCCCTAAGGCTGACCAGAGAAATTAGAATTTCTCTTGCTCAAGACTCTTTTTGAGCTGGCCACAAAAAAGTTCTCTGGCTTGCCCTTATCTGATAGTAGGCTCATTCCACAGGGGTCCTGCCCTGTACCCTGGAGGAAGGAGGTTGGGAAGGCCTTGCTAATGGTCCCTTCTCAATCTACCAGCATTTGATTAGACCCTTCCTGTCCAATCGTATTTCCATACAGCTGTCCATGCTATCATCATACTGACTACACGAAATCCCCTTGGAACCCCAGAGCAACGGAGTTTTGAGGTTTCCAATAGGTGGTATTCCTGGAGAGGGCAGTCAAGCTTTGTAGCCCTTTCGAATATTTTGCTTTGTGCACCTCTAACTTTTCTAGTATCTTTTGCAATAAATCAGTGAATATGCTATGAGTTCTGTGTCCTGCTTCGCCAAGTTAAAATCAAGGAGGAGTTATGAGGACCTTGACTTTTAGCTTCTCAGTCAGAAGCACAGTGTGTGATTGGCCTCAAAAGTGTGTGTGTGTGTGTGTGTGTGTGTGTGTGTGTGTGTGTTGTGTGTCCATCTGTCTCTGTGTTGGGGCACTTTGAGATTAGACCTTCAACCTGTGGGTTCTGACACTCTCTTGAGGTAAGCAATAGTAGAACGTAATTGGATTAGATACCAATTTGTGTCTGCTACAGAACTGTTTGCTTGCTGGTGGGTAGAATTTTCCACATCTTTTTAGATCATTGACATCTTTTGTGTTGATTGTCATTAAAGAACAGGTAAAAATAGACATGATTTTTTTACAACTCATCAAGAAAGTTGGCTTAACAATTAGAAAAGTGAAAAGGTTGATATATCGGGCTATACTAAAATTACAAACTGTTATTTACCAAATGTCCATAGAGAGTGAACCATAATTTTTTTTAAAAAGTTGCAATATATATAACAAATATATAAAGAGCTCTTCTCAATGAGTGAGAACAATATGAGAGCTCCAAGAGACAAGCTTTCTAATAGATTTAAACACAAAAAAAGTTGTCCTAGGGCTAGGGATTTATAATGCAATATTATATTGTGATGGTTAACATTATAGAATCGTGGTTAGGCCTCAGTATCCCAATATTTGTTCAAATATCATTCTTTGTGTTTTTTTGAAAGTATATTTTGGATGATACTAAGATTTAATCCAGTAGACTGAATAGCACATACTACCTTCCATAATTGGGGTGGAAGGGTGCACATCCAAACAGTTGAAGATTTTATAGAAAACGATGGATCTCATGGAAAGAAGAGGGAATTTTATCAGTAGATGTCCTTCAGATTGGAAGTGCAGCTTCAAGTTTTCCCTTGTATGTCTGTGTAACCTGAGGTCAGAAGCCAGTCTCTTTTCTTCTGAAACAGATATACATATTATTATTTCTGTTTCGCTAATACACAATCTATCAAAATAGTTCAAATTAGCAAGACTGACAATGTTCAATAGTGGTGAATGTGTGAAGTGACTGTTATTCTTATACGTTGCTACTGGAAGTGTAAATTGGTACAAATATTTTGAATGCTGGTTTATCAGCAGCTACTAAAACTGAACATAAGAATACCCTAGGTCAGCAGAGGTAAACCTATGACATGTGTTCCACAGCAGGCTGTTAATATTATTGAAAGCTCTAAAATGTTTGCCATACTGCTCTACATCATTCCATATTAAGGTATACAATATCCCACAAAAGATATCTGTATGTTATTATGTTTTTATGCATTATTAATAATGGTCCAAATTGGAAATGACCAAATGTTCATTACTGGTGGAATGGATGAAAAACATATATTCAAATGATGTACAAACTCATACAGTAACTATCTCAGACACAACTTGAGTGAAAGAAATCAAGCACATTGGGCAAACTTAACTAATGATGCTTGAAATTAGGAAAGAGGAGAAGCATAAGATGGGAAGTGCTTCTGCATTGCACCATTTTTCAGTGTTACTTGGGTATAATGAGTGTGTGACAATTCATCTAAATTTTTCATCTTTGTGCAATTTTCAACATATACTTATAATCTAATAATATAGATTTATTTAGGAAGTATTTCTCAATCACTGTCTGTTACTTGGGGATGTCACTCCACATTTTGTTAACTCCAGTTTTCCTGTCATAAATGTTATATGAATTTAAAGAGATGATCAATAGGAAAGCTATTTATAAAGTTTCAATTGTAAATTACAATGTGCACCTCCCAGGATATGAGCTGAATAAATAGAGAATGAAAGTTAGGTCAAGGGGAACTACCTCTTACTATGTGTCAGATATTCAACATCTTAATTTATTCTTGCATCTGAGATCGAATCCAGTAGACTGAGTAGTATGTATTACCTCAGAGGCTCAGAGGGAAAGTACCTGCTGGAGTAACCCAGTTGGCCAGTGATAGCCATTTGGAAATTTAGGCCCAGCTCAGACACCGGTCTTAGGCCCACATTCTCTCTAAGAGGTATCTCTTGAGCAGTAGAGCCCATCACTAACATTGGCCAGGACAAGGCCTTCCTGGAACCCTCTGGTAGCAAAGGGTTCTGCTTTTCCCCCAGGGTCCCAATATCCTTTGTCACTCCAGTCTGGTGAAGTCCAGGGCTGGATATTAACTCTAAAATCGTGTGCACATGAACCATGGGGAAAACTTGATTTCTCTTCCATTTCTTGGCTTTGCTTGTTTCCTCAGAAGAGCCTAACCCTTCATGGTCTGCTCCTCACGACAAGTGGCCTGGTCTCCCAAACTGACAGTACTCCCTAGGTGAGTGGTCTGTCATTCCCCTAACTGGGTACCTTTTTGTTTTTCCTTCTCCTCAGCTCTCGCTGGTTTCCCGCCTGGCAGAATGGCTCCCCAGATCCCATCTTCTCCTGGTTCCCCGCCTGTCTTCTTCCTTAATTCCACTTCTCTTGCCCACCAACATGCGAACTGATAGGCCCTTTACCATCTTACCCCTCCTCTGGCTCGCAAAGTGGTTTGTGAGTCAGGCTGGTTCCCTCCCATTCCCTGTCCACACCGTGCACTGTCCGGTCCTCCCGCTCAGTGCCACATTCTTCTGCTGCCTGCCCAACAGTCCAGTCCCCCACACCGCTCACAGTGGCGTGTCTCCCTCTCTCAAGCTCAGGTCCCACAGGAGTCAGGCCCCCAGCCAGCTCCCCCGCCCCGCCCCGCCCGCCCGCCCGCGCACAGAGGTCCGGCCCCGCCCCCCCAGTGGTCTGGCCCTAGTTCTGGGGCTGCGGGGGCTGCGAGGCAGGGAGAGCAATGGTGCCCACAGGCCGGGCTTCAGCGCGGGACTCCACGCGCTTCGTCTACGTCAACCGCTTCGGCTCGCACCAGTGCGGTGGCGTTCTGGAGCTGGGTGGCCGCCAGGCTCCGGGGCGTCGGTGCCCCGGGGCCAGCCGCCGCCAGGAAGAGCCGCAGGAGGAAGTGGCCGAGCCGGGGGTCCTGGGCAGCGGTGAAGTGCACTCCGGTTCCGGGCTCCAGGCCCTCGAGGCTCCGGCCTCGGCGCGTGCCCAGCAGCGGGCGTCGAGAGCTCGGAGCAGCACCAGGCGGGCGGCGCGTGCAGGTAACGCGGCGGCGGCGGGCGGGCTCGAGTCCTCCGGGTCCTGAGGGAGGAGCTGCTGCAGCCGCCATCTTGCTCGAGCGGGGTCGCGCGGCGCTGCCGGGTCAGCTGTGTCCGCTCGTGTCAGCCGCGCCACGCTCCTTGGGCGCGTGAGCCGGGAGTCACCTGGCTCGTCGTCAATCAGCCAGGCCTCCCTCCTGTCGGCCACCGGCTCAGTCAGCCACTTAGGCTGAGTCCTGCAGGCTGCCATCATGTCAGCTTTCCTGTGGGTCAGACAAGCCTGTCTCAGGCTGCCTTCCTGTCAGCTAGCCCATCAGTCGCTAGTCAGCGCTCCTTGTAGTCTGTGTTGCAGCCTTAGCTTGGGATAGAAGAAGCCTTTTAATTTACTTCAGGGCCTGGCGAACAAAAAAGGAAGCTGATGCAGAAATGCAGATTTGAGATAATCCAGAAACAGGAGAGGAGAGGTTATTGTATGAGTCACTTCAGTCTTCCAGAGCGATGGGGCTCATGGTATTCTGGTGTTCCTCATGGTATTCTTACAGAACTTCATTGAAATTGAAAATTAATTTACAGGCAGAAGTGACATCTGGAAGCTGTGGAATCATCTAAAGACAGATGTCTTTTCATTCACATTTTGTATTTTTCATGAATGTTTTAAATTTAAAATTTTTCCTCATTATAGATGTTCCACTGGTGTATTCATTTCTAAACTTTTTGTTGTTGTTGTAAATGGAGTATTTTTCTTCTCAGTGCCCTTTAAATTTTTATATGTATGGAGCATACTGATTTTTAAATTCAACTTTGTGAAGATTAGTTTAAGAATGTTTCATGAGGTTTGACAAATCCACATTATACCGCAGTCAAGATAAGGAATATTTCCATTAGTTCAACTTCTGTTTTTCTTCTGAGGGCCCATACTTCTACCAATGTTTTTTAAAAAGAAGCTTTATTGACATGTCATTCACAGTACATGCAATTCATCCACTTAGAGTGCATTGTTCAGTGGTCGTTTTTATATAAAAAATTCAGTGGTTTTTCCGTGCAAAAGTTTACATTTTTACCATCACAACAATCAATTTTAAAGTATTTTTTGTTATTCCATAAGAAACTCTGTACCTATTAGCTATCACTTGTCAGCTTCTTTATCCTTCACTATCCCACAGCTCAGTTGGAAACAGGCACTACTCTACTTTGTCTCCATAGATTTGCCTATTTCAGATATATAAATGGAATCATACATGATATAGGCTTTTGGACTGGCTTTTTTCACTTACCCTATTGATTTTTGTGTATTAATTTTAGATCCTATTAATTTACTAAATTCTTTTATTATTAGAGCAAATTTTGTAATAGATTCGATTTTTCCAATACATATATTTTCCATATATTTATGTACAGACAATTTGATTTTTTAAAACATATTCTTATGCCTACAATAGGTTTTTCTGCTTTTAATTACACTTGCTACTCCCTCAAGTAGAGGTCAAATAATAGAAAATGAGTATTCTTGTCTTGTTGCTTCTGTTATGCAAAATGCCTCTAATGTTTCTCAATAAAATAAGATCCTAGCTTTAAGGTAAAGGCATATATAAACAACTTTTTTTTTTTTGAGACATAGTCTTACTATGTAGTCTAGGCTGGTCCAGACTATTCTGCTTCTGGTTTCTGAGTGCTTATATTACAGGTATGTCCCTCTTTGTGTGGCATATCCTTCAGTTTTTATTATCTTTTGTATCTTTTAAAAATCAGGGTGGGTTGGGCCGGGAATATAGCTCAGTGCTTCTGGCACCTGCCTTGCAAGAGTAAGGACCCAGTAACCACAAACAATAATACAAGGCGTGGAGACTCAACACCCACCAGCAATCAGTACCACATACCACAGGGTGTAGTGTGGTGGCTTACGCCTGTAATCCCAGGTAGAGACAGGTAGAGGTAGAGGCAGGAGGATTGCTGTGAGTATGAGGCTGAGCTCAGGGCCAGGCTTAAGTACAAAGTGAAACCCTGTCTCAAAAAAAGTAAAAGAAAAAAAATCAGAGTGGATGTTGAATTTTGTCAAAGGCTTTCTGAGATCTCTGAAAGTAATACTTTTTAAAATATTTATTAAGGTGTGATATGATACAAATATACATTTTAAAAATCAAACCAACCTTGTGCTGCTTCCATTGTACTTGCTTCTACTGTATTATTTTCTTAATGCAGTCTTGGGCTCTGTTTGCTAATTATTTGTTTAGAATTTTTGTGTTGATATTCAGAGAAGAGAGTGATCTGTAGTTTTTGCTTCTTTGTATTTCTTTACCTGACTTAGATATCAGAGTTATACTTATTTTGTGAAAGTAACTAGGATTTTCCCTGCTTTTTTGGTGCTCTGAAGTAATTTGAGAACATTGGACTCTTAAGGCTTGGAAAGTTTGGTAAAATTCTTTTGTGAAACCATCTGTCTACTTCTAACCATAAGTCTAACCAAACATCTACTGCTTTTTCGGTGGGATAGTTTATAATAACTTTCTCTATCATTTTCAATGGAAATTGGTTGAACTTGCTAACTCTTAAGGCATCAATTTTGGTAAACTATATTTTCTTAAATGATTATCTATCTAGATTTTCAAATATTTACATAGGTGTCTGAAAAACAGTATCATATGATTTTTAAAGTTTCCTCATGTTGTAATATTTATTACGCCCTCATAGTTTCTTTTTGTATATATGTGCTTTCTTCCTTTTTCTTATTCAAAATTAGCAAGTGTTTAAATTCTAATTTTTTTTCATTTATTAATTAGATAACAAGTACTTATACCTGGTTCTCTAAAGGGAATAAGGGTGAATTACTTATTCATTCAACAATAATTATTTAATATTTGCCACACTGAGGTCAGTAGATCAAGTGCTAGAATAAAATTATTTAACATATATCACATTGGCCAGTAGGTCAACTGCTAGTGTCAAAATGTATCAGACAGATATTCTGCACTCAGAAAACTTATACATTAATTATGAGACTATAATCTACTAGATGTGAGTGTTATTAGGAGAGATGTTCTTTGATAATCAAGTTGAGAGAGTTTATATGAAGTAATATGTGTAGAATGCCTAACATTGTGTTTGTCACAGAATTAAGTATCTGGTAAGTACAGGCACATTAATGTGAAGGGAAGAACATATTAGCCTAGTATCCACCACATAGTATTACACAGTTATTGAATGAATAAATGTAAGTTTTGGATTGAATTGTTGGTTACTTGTCATTTTGTAATCACTGAAAATTTGTGAATAGTGGAATGAAGTTATCAGTTACTGGTGCAACTCTGGAAGATAAGCTTGTAAGTGTTTCTAAGAAGTGCTGGACATTAGAGATCTAGGCAAGATAAACTAAGCAACTCTTCTAACATTTCTCATAGGATGTATAAATCAGGCTGTCACTACAAAGCGTAGGGGATGTATTTATAATTTACAAATAATAAATACTATTGACACTGTACACATGAATGCCTAGGAAGCTTCATGAGATTTTCACATGGTACTGAGATTGGAGCAAATGACAGGTGAGAAAAGCATATGAGTACATTTAGAAGATGAATCAGCAATGGCCAGTGATTAGAGAAGAACTAGAATCATAGTGTGGGCCAGCATGAATGGGAAGAGGACTGGAACAAGATTTAAAACATTAGCCAAAAAATAATAAAGTCCATTGTATATACATACTGGGGATGGTCTCAGTGCAGTACAAAATATAAGTGGAAGAATGTTGTCTTTTTTCTTTTGCACGTTCTCTATACTTCTTCACATTTTATATTTCTAGTTATTAAAGATAGAGCTGATTATCTAACCCCAGGCTTAAAGAGTACAGGCTAGTTTGAAATGATGCAACTGTAGTGCTCTTAAGTTCATTTAGAAGTAAGAATAAAGATGGCAATATGAAGAGAAGTTTGCTAGAACTGAGTTATTTCTCTATGCCATATCTACATATCATTTGCACTATTATTACTTAATTTATTTATTTAAATCTACTTTCCCTTTCTCAATTAAATTTCTTTCTAGAACACTTTGGATCATTAACTCAGTGGAAAACTTGTACTGTTTGCTATAAATAGAAATTCATTTTAAAAAATCTAATAAAGGAAAAACACTATTATTAAATTCTAGTAAAATAGGTTGCTAAAGGTTGTCTGTGGTCATAAAAGGAAATGAATGACTTACTAATGTCAAACTCAGACTTCTTCCTTGATATAATCAGAAGAGCGAAAAAGATTTTGAAAAGGAGTGAATTTCTTATCATGCTAGGCTGCCCTTGAATTTTCAGTTCTTCTGTATCAGCCTTTTAATTAAGTGGGATTATAAGAAAGTGCCATCATGCTGGGTGACAATATTCTTTAGTGCTATATCAGGGCTCCACCTAGAATTAGTGGCATGCATCTCACAAATTTTGAAGTGTCATTTTAGAGCATATTCTAGTTCATTAAAAATATAATGTTAATAATTTTATTCCTTGTATAAACAGAATTAGAAACTCGATTTTAGTGAATATTAAATATGTTCTTCAGGTAAGAAAAGTTATAAATCCTATGGTAACAGAGTATATTTTTCTTTGTGAGATCACAGAATGCTTCCTAGAAATCTAAGTAGAAGGAAGAAAGTCAAGTATTATACAGTAGTAGCAGGTCAGGAATGATGAGGGGAGGGGTTAAAGTAGAATGAATCCTAGAGACAAATAGAAAGTAAATATGAAGGTTTTTGGGGTGCACATGCTTATTGTTTTATTATTTTTGTCTCTAGACACACAAATCTTAGGTTTTCTTCTAACAGCTTTAATATTTAGGAAGGCAGTATGGCTTAGAGAATAGAGCACGGTAGTTTATTTATTCTGGAAAATCTCTGCTACCTTATGACTAACATAGCCAATTTTTCAATTATTATGGTGGTATTGATGATAGTACTAGGATATTCCTCATGATACTGGGCATCAGCAGAAAACTACAACTCCAGTGGGCCACATGATCACAAGGGTAAATGACAGATACTTTATGTTATACAGCATTGGCAGTGTTTATTGAATTTTGTGTTGTTCTCTTCTGTCCCATATACAAAACATCATCATTGTGTGTACATGAGACTCACACACTTTATTATAAAGTAGATCTTGTGTTAGATGTTTAACTGTTAATTTAATGTAAACATGCTGAATATGTTTAAGGGAGGCTGAGCTAAGCCATGATGTTTGGCAGTTTAGATGTGTCTTTAATGCATTTTAACTCATTATGTTTTCAAATTACAATGGGTTTATGGAGTCATAACTTTATACTAAGTTGAAGATCTATGTGTATTACTATGTGACTGGATAAAAGATAAAAATACATGGCCATTTCCTTTCAGGAATTCAGAGCCAAATAGAGAAAACACATTGTGAATAAGTGCTGTTAGTGGAATAGGAAAAAATGAGAATCAGGATATATCATGCACAGGTACAAGTTCTCAATGATGATTGTGATCATAATGTATGCTTGAAACGTACCAATGAAGTCAGTAGAGGAAAAATACGTGATATTAAGGTACGCTAAGTGATATGATGAGGACTTATAGAAAACTGCTATATGTGGAGCTATATATCCTTGAGGGAAAGGTGTGGAGAGGAGGTGACGTGTGAGTTGAGTATTGAAGAATAAGTATGAATTTTTCTGGAAGGTGTTTGTGTGCACGTGTGTGTTTTATATCCTATTTTAGCTTGATAGGAAAACATGAGCAAAACTTACAAACTGTAAGAATAAGATATACTTGAGGGAATCACAAAGTATTTTGTGTTATTGGAAGCATTATGTGTCTGTGGTGCTGAATTGAGGAGAATGAAGACCAGAGAAAAGCCATATAGCAAGATGAAGTTTCTAGCATTTGTATATTCTTTGTTAACCCTTTTTGGACTCAATTCACAATGAGGAAAGAAAGAAAATTGAACCTGGATAGAAACTTTTCTTGCTAAGTTACAGTTTTTCTTGGCTGTTTTCAGCATGCAATTAGCCAAATAGTAAGATCATATTACTTAGTGATTAGAAATATACCAACAACTATAAAAATCTACAAATAGAGATCAAGAGACATTTCTGTGGTCTTTAGTCTCAGGATGGCATATTCTTTAAAATCAGTAATTATTTTCATATCTTGTCCTTTCACTCTTTTTTAAAAATTAGATTTAACCCGGAAGGATGAATCTAAAGTGTTTGACTTTCCCATACAGTCACATGAATCTTGCAAAACAATGAGAAAAAGAAAAAAGGTATGTTATTGTGAAGGGGAATAAGAAGTAATTGAATCCTATCTAAAAATGTTTGAATATATTCAAGTTAGGGAAAATAGATATATCTTTTGAAAAATTTAATTTTTTGAAATGAAATAATAGATTTTGGTAGAAGTAAAATTGGGCTTGGAAATATTTATTAATCAAAAAGAATGGTTTTTCTAATATTTGAAGGTATACATGCATTTTAATATAGATATAATCCACTGGAAGATTTTTCAAAGCATAATCTTTATGAAACTAATAATGTAGTATAAGAAGAAAGTCATGAATTTCATAGACAAGAAAATGTATCTGTATTAGTACTACATTATTTTTTTCAAAGACAAAGAATATAATTAAGTTTTTAGCAGGAAAGCTGATGAGGATGAACCTTTATTCTTCAACTATTCTTGACACTGTCCAAATGTCATGGTAACTTGAGTGTTTTAAACATACCGAAGATCAGATACTCTACTAGTCTTTGGGTGCCATTTTTGTTTTAAAAATTATTAGTTGATTATGGCACATTAGCTATATTGTTTCTGAGCTTTGATTTTGTTTGATATATATATATGACTATATATATAATATATATAAACAACATATATATTATATATATATAGGCTATATATTAGTTAAATGAGAATTAACTCATGTCATATACTGGTACAAATTCTCAATGTTGAATGCGATCATGATGTGTATATAAAATGTACCAATAAATAATTAAATTTAAGGGCTGGGGATTTAGCTCAGTGGTTCTGGTGCCTGCCTTGTAAGCACAGGCTCCTAGTTTGATCCCGGGTAACCACATATGATAATGCCAAGCATAGTGACTCATGCCCACCAGCAATCAGTACAACATACCACAGTGCCAGGCATAGTGGCTCACGCCTGTAACCCCAGCACTCGAGAGGCAGAGGCAGGAGGATTGTTGTGAGTTCGAGGCTCACCTGGGCCACATAGTGAGCTGAGTCAGCCTGAACTACAAAGCAAGACCCTGTCTCAGAAAACAAAAATTCAGTTTAAAAAACCTATATAGTATAAAGTAGCAGTAAACATGACTAACCCTTTGTCTAATTGCTGAGTTACAATACCCGACACTGAAAGTTAAAGAAGGAAAGGATTACTTCAACTCACAATTTGTAAACGTTTCATCCATAGTTGGCTGGTTCCAAGGTGGAGTGGCATGGCAGAGGAGTATCAGGAGGAAACAGAGTGCATGGCAAAGCATACTAGGTAGAAGGCAGCAAGCAGCGACAGCAGCGACAGCAGCAGCAGTCTATCTCTACCGTTCAATCCTTCCAGGCCACCTGCCTTTTGGATAGTGTGACACACCCAGAGTGGACTTTCCTTAATCCCAACAACACATTTAAACCCGGTATCACAGACCCTAGATCCAGCCACCTAAGATCACATGAGTCTTTTGAGTGAGCATCTCATCTCACCATACTAAGAAATATTTCTTCCGTAAACCATTTTATTTTGAGTGAGAAGAAAGAGCAAAAGCCAGTAATTCTTTGAACTGTGACCAGAGTAAACATATGTATTCTCATTATTTCTAATAATTCAGTGTGTCAAGATGTCCCTTTTCTATGACTTAAATACTTATACAGTGTCAAGCAGCTGATAAGTAGCAGTTTGATTTGATAGTTCTCATTTTGTCTGTTTTACTCTATTTGTGATCTGTAGGAATTTTGCTTTGGTATATTCTTGGAGAAATCTTTATTTAACTAAAGTAAAATATACTAAAATATCAAATCACTACCCAGTGGCTTAGACATAGGAATAGAAATTCACTGTCCTTATTACTTTTGGAAATTGAATGTATTGGAACCATTTAAGTAGAAATTTATAGACTTATAGAAAGAAGCTTCATCCACTACAATTTAAATATTACAGGGAGGAAGTTCTAAGAAGTTAGAAAAGAGGTCAGATAGTTCAGTGATCATCAGGAACAATCACATTTAAATTGCAGCTCTCTGGGTACTAATTTGCTTTATAATGATGGACATGCAACACAGTTGGGTCACTCTCACTTGTACTGATCAAAATGCATCCCTAGTTTTCTGGTTCATGTCCCTTTTCTGTGCTTATCTTTTTTAAGGTTTCAGTATGGAGTAGTGTATACAAAGTGATTTCTAGAATGCTTGAAGAAAATGAAAAATACAGACTTAGGCTTACGTGCCAAAGATCAGCTAATGAAAGTAAGTTAGCACAATTTTAATTGTATTAAATAAGACTGACTTCTGTTAACAGTTTAGTTAATTTTGAACCACATCATGGTAGTAGTTTTCCTAATTGTCATATTTAATGTACAGAACTATAGAAATAAGGCTACCACTATCCCTTTTCACTCTAATTAAAAGTGTAAACATGTTCAAGCGATGAATGTAGAGTGGACTGTGTACTCGATAGATATGAGTAGAATATAGAAGGTGAATGTGACTGGAATTAATAGAGTAAAACAAACACACTTGTATGTTAAACTTGAGCTGTAATGCCAACTTTTTAATTGTGATTAAAAACTCATCTACACTGATGAAGGCAAACATTTAAACTGCAATATAAAGTTACGCAATATGTAACTTCTTGTAGTCATTTCCTTTTCATAGATTCTGCAGTACAATTTAATACATTTAACAAAATCTGACCTTGTATTATGGTCTTGATGTCATTATTTCATGTCTGGAAAACAACTCATGAATTAAGCCATGTTCTAATGCTGCATCAATTTTAAGTTCATATTGTTGTCAGGGCAAATTAGATTTAACCCAGTATGTTTATTTAAAAATTATAAGTTCTGGGTTCTCAAAATATGAAGTTGAGTAAAATTAATGTGACTAATAATGTCAGAAATTGATGAACAAAAATTATTACTTTTTCCTTCACACGCATATCCCAGTATGCATGGTGTGCTTTGGTGCTTAGTATGGTCTCTTGATGGCAATTTCCTTTTAACAAGTTTATTAAATTTGTATTATTTTATTTATGAAAAAAATATTTTAATAAGATGAGAAATTAGAATGCTATTTATAAATGATGTGACACTGGAAATGTTAATGTTCATGGACTGTTGCATCAATAATAGCATAAATTGCTTGCAAAAATGGCATATTAACCAATGTTTAGATTTGTTATAGTCTCTTATCCAATTAAGAAGGAGAATGAGGAGTACTAGGAAGAACAGAAATAGAGATTTCTTAAAAGAAAAAGATGTTTGAATAGGCAGAGCAATGTGCAAAGAAAATCTGGACATTTTCAGAATGCTAGTCCAGTTGTTCTATAAACCTGAACTTTCTAGGGTCTTTCTAGGGTCTTTTCTTATAGGGTCTTTTCTATCTCAGCAAGAGGCCTTCTAATAAACATAAAATAACATTAAAATGGTTATTTAACAATTAAAATAACATGTTGTGTTTTCAGAAATCATTTTCACATTTAAAAAGCTATTTATAAAATTAACTATTTTGCACTAGTTTTAAATTGTAAACATTTTTACAATTTGCAAACTATTGTAAATCTCCTCATGAAATAGAAAATGCTCAATGTAAAATAGGAAGAAGGGGGGAAAATGTTGAGATTGTAACAAAAAAGTAAGGAAACAAATTTTATGTATATGGGGGGGTGGTAGGGTGGTTAGGGCTATGGGCAAAAATGAGAATTAAGTTGTGTCTTATGCTGGTACAAATCCCCATTATGGAGTGCAGTCATGATGTGTATATTTAATGTACCAATAAAGATTAAAAATTAAAAAAAATCTCCTTAATATATATTTATTAATAAGGAAATCAGTGCTAGAGACCAGCCTGAATTTTTCTTGATTTTTTTTTTGTTGTTGTTGTTTCTAGGCTCAAAATATGCAACATAAAATCTTCCTATCATATTCTGGTAAGAAATCATTTGGTAATTGTATAGATTTTTCTTCTCTTTTATATCCTACCTTTTTCAACTTTTAGTGTATAACTATTGCTAGTTCTATTTTCCTCCTTAGTCCAGTCTCCGGCACATAAGAAGCACGCATTCTGACTCTTGAACTATATTTTCTGTGCATATCTGAGTCTTTTGTTGTCCTAGGAGTACTTGTCAGTCCTGTTCTTTATATATTTTCTCTCAGACAACTCACTAAATCTTATAGCCTCCATGAATCTTTCTGGGTGTACGATTTAATATCTATTCTACTACTGACTTCTGATTTTCTGTAAGATATTTTAAACTGACTATATCATATTTTCATACTTCCTTTGAAATTGTGGCCTGATTTCTTAATTACCTGGCTTCATTGAACTCTTAGGGAGGGATTATGTCCATTTTCTCTGGAATTCGAAAAGTAATAGGAGAGGTACAATAAGCATTGGAAAGGAAAATTAGATTTTTATAAGTGAGTACGAGGAGCACGGTATATTTTCGATATGAAGATGAGCAAAATTTATGTATTCCAAAAGAAAGTTTCTGAAATATAAAATTTGATAAAAATTATACAAGATAGCGATTAAAGATATAAAAGAAAGCTGAGAATATACTAAAGCGTCTCATTTGAACACTGGAGGAATGATTTATACCTTGTTGAGGATACAATAAAGAAACACGGAACATTTACTTGAACTTTTATTTTAAATAATTCCAAGCACACAGAAATGTTCCAAGAATAATACAAAGAATTTCGGTAACCCTTTGACCCAGATTCTCCAATTTTTAACATTTTATTACATTTGCTTTCTCATTTTCCTTCTCTATTACCTCCACTCCGTTTTTTTATATATATATATATATATATATATATATATATATAAATATAATATGTGTGTATGTATGTATATCCTAAGAACAATGATATTTTACATACCTGTACTACAGTTGTCATATAAAATTTTACATAATTAATATTTTTATTCTATCTCTCTGTTGTTCAGATATTGTTTTTAATGGTAGTTTATTTCAGGTACTAAATCCAGTTCAGGATCATGTATTGCAGTTAGCTGTCGTGTCTTTTTTGTGTTCTCCTTTAATCTGTAACAATTCTTACACTTTTCTTTTCTTTCATTATACTGACATGTTTGAAGAGTATAGGTCAGCTGTTTTTCAGATTGTCCCTCTGGATATGCTGATGTTTTTCCTGTTATTTGATTTCTGTTATGTATTTTTTCTGAAATATCTGAAGCCATCTAATAATCTTCATCAGTTCCTTATTTGTGGGATTAGCTTGGATCTATTGGGGAAATTGTCCATTTATAGTTACATTTTTCTTTTGTAGTTAATAGTTCATGGAAAGATAGTAACAGTCTTCACACCTGTCTTGTTCTCATTCAGTATATAAAACATTTTAAAACAGAGCTAGAAAGAATTTGATCCATTCATGGAAAGGCTTTTAAAAGGGACAGATTGATAGGTGAAAAATTCAGGGAACTGTATAAAGCAGTCCCCTGTGAAAAACAAAATGCCTTTAAATGAGCTTGACAGAAGAGGGAGAGAAGAGATGCTTAGAAGTGGGGATCAGAAAGAGGGTATTGAATTTTCAAAATGAGTAAGTAAAGAAATAAGGAGGTCAGGAGGAAGAACTCATTTAATGAAGGTATTAAGTTTTATTTTTATCATGTTGAGGGATCCAGGTGAAAATTCTGAGCAAGCATTCAGAGTGTTTTACTGGGTCTGGTGTGATACTGTGGTTCTAACAATACATGCAGATGAAAATGTCAATGTGAGGATGGAGAGAGGTGGAAGATTAAGTGCAGAATGTGTCAGACAATGTCAAGGATGAAGAATGTTCAATTTCAGAGTCAGGGTGTCTAGAGGCTAAATCAGGCATAAAAAGAGATGGTTGAGCGGCTGGAGATGGAGGCAAATGAAGCTGATAGATGATCAAGGAATTGGTGGTTCAAAGGAGGTCAAAGACCTTGCTGCATGAGAACAAATGGGTACAAAAAGTAAAAGGATAAGAATGTGGCAATCAGGAACACTTTAAGTGCACTAATGCTTAGGAGTCAAACAAATGATCACATTGTCTAAGGAATAGGCTCATTTGTGAATGGCTGAAGCGCACTGGAGTTAAAATCCTGTGATGCAGTGCTGTGACAGTTCTTATAAATGGAGCTCTTGATGTCATCAAGGGTGTTAATGGGATTTGGAATGGGAAGAAAAATACGAACTACACTTTGAGCTGATCAGAAACTTCTATGGTCACCTATAGAAAATAAAAGTTGTTCAAGCAGTAATATATAGGGAATATCTAACTTCTCTCTTTAGTCTTAGAATGTTACAATTTTCAATAGCTACTGACATAATATTTAATTTTAATATGATTCAATTTTGTCACTTTTTATTTAGGATTAATCTGTCTTTGGGTCTATTTCCCAGTGAAGATTATGAAGAGTTTAAAGATGGAATGTTAAATGGAATCATATTTACTTATTATTTTGGTGTGTTTGGCTGAAATTGAGATTTTGTGAATTGAATGGAAAAACCACCCTCTTTATACATTAGTGGTATTTTTTGTAAGTTAATGAAAATTTTAGTTAAATATTATATGCGTGCAAGTGTTATTTTCAGGATTAATAATCATTTTGGATAATTTAAACAAAATTGTATATATAAAATTTAAATTAACATATCAGTACAATTGCATATGTTTATAATTACCAAATTTTCCTTTTCATTAGTGAGTCTGCAATTGCTGCTTTAAATATTCCTTCTTTTAGATGTAACTGCTTTAAATTAAACTTGGATTCATTTAAATTATTTTTGGCTTCCTCATTTTTTCTCAGTTTCTGCACAGCAGCAATTATCTTGAATATTAAGACTGATAATTATTTAAGTCATCTTTTCATTCTTAGGAAATTTAGTATAATTATGTTTATTATATGGGTGTATCATAATGGACTATATAACAATAGAAGTATTTCAGGAGAATGGCAAAAATCAGAAGAGATACACTAGGATGTAATGAATAGGTCAACAGCTTGCTTATTTATGTATTTATCATTTATTAACTTATTACTAGTATGGTCTCATTTTACATCAAAAAAGACCTAGTAGAGCTGGTAACTTAGGGGGGAAAAAGAGAGAAGAGACTGTCTGTTTTCAGCCTCTGTGTGTGTAGTTGTCTTTCCTCCTTGATGTGGCCCTTTTTCTTAAATATGCAGCATGAGAACCAAGGTGATATTTATTCTTTGGGGAGTCATTGAGAGGGTAAGCTTCCTTATTTCTCTTGCGAGGGTGTTGCTAAATAGATGTAAACCTCTTATGAAATAGTATAATAGGTAGGGAATATAAAATAATTCATAATTGTGTTCATTCCTGTAGCTATAACTTCAGATTATTTTCATGAGAGTCTGACAGTGTAGAATTTTGTGGAACTATGTTCTTCTGGTGACTGTTTATCATATTCACCTATTTCTAGTTGCTTACATGACTTAAATCTGGTGCTAAATAAGACTATATATGCACAATGTATGTAATAATTTATGCTGCATAAAGGTTTGTGATGAATGTGAATGAGGACTTTAGGTCTGTTTCACTTTATATTTCTGTGATTTCTGTACCTTGATATAGAAATACAGTCTGTTTTAGTGTCACATGTGTCAATATTAATTAGATTTAAAATGTGAGTCTAATATTGGATGCAAACTTAATTTGTCTCACTATTATAGAGCCAATCAACAATGAAGACTCACATGCTAAATAAATGAACATTAAATATTTATTCTCTCAATTTCCATTTAATTTCTGGTGAAAATTACTAAATCTTTGTTTTGTTAAATATTATAGGGTTTCTTTGCTGCTATATCACTCAATATCAGTTGTGATATTGTGACTTATTTGTGAATCTTTAATCTAGCAAGGGTTAGTGACTTCCACTTTAAAAACTTTGACTGCTATATAGACCTGCCTTCCCTTATCTCCAGCACAGACTCTTTATTCTCTGGTTTTCATGAGTAGGAATACTTGGCATATTTATACATGATTTTCTGTTTCTTTTACTTAGATAAAACTTACTTTAGCTCATAAGTCCGATCATGTAGAACAACATTCTGAGAAATGGGTTGTTAGATGACTTTATCATTATGCAAACTTAGAGAACATTAACATAATTCTAGGTGGTTTGGGTCAATCACTTTATGTGGCCTCTTGATGCAGTCAGCAGATGTGATAAACACAACATGTCCGAAGCTGCTGCTGCTATAATATGGCATATCTTAGTTCTTTATAACACATCTTAGTTCTTTATGGGAATAGCACCAATTATACATATCTGTGATTATTAGAAATAATTGACTCACATGATCAAAGGTTGATTGGTTCCATGATGGCTTTCTGAAGACTGAAGAGCCAGGGAGCCAATAGCTACTCAGTTCAGGAAGCTGGAAACCTTGAAACAAGGGAAAAGAATTATGTAGCATGGGTCTACAGCCAAAAGCCTGGTGTAGGTTCACTTGTGTGTGTGTGTTCAAGGTTGAAGAATCTGGAATCTGATGCCTATTGTCAGTGGCAGCAGCAAAAATCACAATTGTTCCGGGATAATTGAGCTTTCATGTGCCTGAAAGTTTCCTTCTTTTTGTCCTGTCTGGGGCCTGGTATATTGGGTTGTGCCTTATTTCTCAGAACAGATTTTTTTCCTCCTTTCACTGATCCATATGCTAGTTATATCTTGAAACACACTTACAGAAATACCCCAATATAGGCTTCACCAATTTTCTAGAATTTTGCAGTTTTCCCAGGTTGACAACCAAAATTAACCATCCTACATAGTCTGAATATGTATTTCATAAGGGAAATGTACAAACGCAATTCAGTGAAGAAAGGATGGTCTTCAATAAATGATGCTGGGATAAATGAATGTTCTAAAAAATGAACCTCTACCTAAACTTGAAAGCTTATATACAACAATTTTAAAATGAATCATGGATATAAATGTAAGATGTTAAGTCATAAAAAATTAGGAAGACAGTCTTCATGATGTAATATCAACACCTTCATGATGTTTACATCAATAACCTGAATGAATCTTCAGAGAATTCTTAGACATGAAACTAAAAAGAACTGTTCATAAAATACAAACTGATAAATTGGTTTCATTAATTTAAAATCTTTTACTCTAAACAAAAACATTAAGAGAATTGAAAGCTATCAACTGGGAGAAGATATTTGATACCCACATATTTGATGAAAGACTAGTATCTAAAATAAATATATAAAGAATTTTCTAAGTAGAATAGTAACCCAAAACTCCCCACTTTAAAAAAGATAAAAAAACATTGAATGTACTCATGAAATAAAATATACAGAAGGTGATAAATTCATGATAAAATGTTCAATGCCATTAGTCTGTAGAAAAATGCTAATTAAAGCCACATACACTAATACTACATACCTATCAGGATGAACAAAAGAATAATGACTATATGAAAATTTGGAAAGGATACAGTTTTCATTTGGGAATTCAGCCTTTCTGTTTGAGTATTTGAGATAGTCATGGGTTGCTAGTGGGAATATAAATGGTGTGGCTACTTTGAGAAATAGTTTGACAATTTCTTTAAGGATATATATGCAAGGACTGTATATAATGCAGTAACTGAACTGAGAATTTGCTCAAAATAATTTATGTTCACATAAAAACCCTGAAACATGTACTTTAATATTTATAGTCATTTCATTTGTAATAGCCAAAAAGTGAATCTTAGATGAACTTCAATGGATAAGTGATTAAACATGATATCTTTCTACCATAGAATGTTCACCAATGGAAAGAAATTATTGATAAATTAAATAACGTAGATGAATCATCAGAAAATTATGTGGAGTGAAAAATTCAAGTCAAAAGGTTACATACCATGTTAATCTATTTGCATAGAATTCTATAAATGCCAAAATTATAGAATTAGAAAATAGGTTGCTGGAGACCAGGGGTTAATAAAGGGAATTGAGACTGGAGAGAAGTAAGCGTAGGTTGCACTAAAAAGGCAGTGTGAAGGCTTCCAATAGTGATGGAATTAGATATCTTGGCTGTGTCACCACTATATTCTACATGTAATTTTTCATTATAGTTTTATCAGATGTCACCAGTGGGGGAATTTGGGCAGAGTACATGTGTATCTTTGTTGTTTCTTTTACTTGTGATCTGCATTGCTTCACATAAAATATAAACATAAAATGCTAATTTATAATGCTATATCATAATCTTGATATAGTATATAATACCATATCCTAATTCCTTTTATTATGGTAATATGTAATAAACACATTTTTCTTTAAAAATATAAATTGACCACATACCTGAGGATCTGTTGCAGGATGCTTTATTTTCTTATTGATTTCTGTGTCTGTTCTTTCCCCAATATTATGCTGTCTTAAAGCTATAGGTATTTTTTTCATAGCTTATTTGCAACTGGCTACAAGAATTGTAAAAGTTACATAGTGTGTGGCACAATTTAAAAGTGGTTACTCTTTCTCTAGATTATTTGACTCTTCCAGTTTTGCCTCTCATGTAAATTTGAAAATTAGTTTAAGGGTTCTATAAAGAACTCTCTTGGGATTTTTAAAATTTAATTACCTATAGATAAATTTGGTGAAAGCTTCATTACAACAGTATCACTTAGTTGGTCTTCAATTCTATTAAGTCTTGACTATATAGTAGTTTCAGAAGTCCACAGATCTTGCACATATCTTGTAAGATACAGATCTAAATATTATGTAAATTTTTGTACTGTTGTGAATGACATTTTAGTTTGAATTGTCCATTATTAATTGTTAATATATACATTTTTTGTTGCTATATAGATAGATTCAAACTATTTTGTCTTGGAATAAAAATTTTATTTTTTCCTTATAATCTGTGTATACCTTTTAGTTATTTTTCATCATTATGTAGACTAAGACTTCCAGGGTATCAGTTGCTGTGTTTGTTTTTCCAGGATAATAATGTGTCCTCATTGGATCCTATTATCCTGGAAATCTGATGAAGAAGGGAAAAAATTCACACATCTGTAAAACCTCATTTGACTATAGGTGACTCTGTTAGTCTCTGTGCTTAGTATAGGCCAGCTGAGAGGTATTTCCTCTGAGACCTAGACATTTTAGTTTCCTTTTAAAAATCATCGTGAAGTGGAATCTTCTGGATATCAACAGTGGGAACAAAATGAAAACTGAAATTACCCCAACAAAAGGCAGTATCAATTATCAGGCTTATATTACCCTACCTGGAAGTGGGAATGCCTCAATTATATAATGTCTTAAGGCAAATATAGAGAAGTAGTGATATACATATGTGAGTGTCTTAACATGTGAGTAGGTTCAAGTACATATGTGTTTTGTATTTTTGAAAGAAATATTATTTATCCAATTCTGTTTTAGGCCCTGGGCTAACACAAATGAATAAGTCATACAAAATTTCTGACTGGAGGTAAAAAGAAATGTTAAAATAAGTAAAGTCTATTTAAAGAAATGAATGCTAGGGCCGGGGAGTTAGCTCAGTGGTTCTGGCGCCTGTCTTGCAAGCGCAAGGGCCCAGGTTCGATTCCCCGGTAACCACATACAATACTGGGTGTGGAGACCCACACCCAGCAGCAACCAGTACCACATACCACAGTGCCGGGTGTGGTGGCTCACGCCTGTAATTCCAGCACTCGGGAGGCAGAGGCAGGAGGATTGTGATGTGAGTTTGAGGCTGAGCTCAGGGCCAGCCTGAACCACAAAGCGAGACTCTGTCTCAAAAAACCTAAAAAAAAAAAAAAAAAAAAAAAAAAAAAAAAAAAAAAAAAAAAAAAAAAAAAAAAAAAAAAAAAAAAAAAAAAAAAAAAAAAAAAAAAGAAATGAATGCTAAAGAGAAAATAAGGTGAAAAATAAAGGAACGATATGAGAGTATGTCAGGGATGCAATATTAAGCATGGTGGCAAAAGGGGGACCTTACATGGAAGGTAATATTTAAATAAAACCAGAAGTAAGTAAAGGAGCTATCTAGGTATGTAAAGTAAGAGATGAAGTGGGCGCTGGGGGGATGCTAGAAACTGAAGAGTAGGAGTGAAACAACAATACCAGGCCCATTAGAGTGAGACAGAATGAGAGAGAGAGAGAGAGAGAGAGAGATAGAGAGAGAGAGAGAATAATGGAGACTAGTTGGTGCTGGGCTACTCAGATGTTTTCCTTTTTCTTCAAAGTTAGACTGAAATCTATTAGAAGGGTTTGAGTTGAGGTTTGCTGTGACTGACTGTGTTTAACAGAGCTCCTCTGGCAACTATTTTGAGAATACACTGAAAAGAGAAAGGATCGTTTTTGTGTGAGTCAATGAGAGATCATTCCTTCTTTCATTTAGTAATAGAAACATGATCAATAAAATACACTTTCTTTATAAAGAGGGACTTTCTATAAGGACTTTGAAAACACGTGTTTTCTTGAAATGTATGGTGGCCTTACCAGGAGGGAACACTCAGATTCCCCTTGCTTTTTGCTTAAGGGCAATGGATGCTGACAGTCTGCTGATCTCTAGAGTTCTGGAGGGTTTGAGGTCTATAAAAGGTTTTTTTTTACAAGGTATTTCATAACATCCTCGACTATTTGATTTCATTGTATTGGCTTAATAGCCTTTGATACTCCACTATTAAATTTGTCTGCATTTTCTAGATCTCAGTGGATATGTTTTCTCTTATAAAAATAAACAGCATTTAGCTTTTGGAAAGATAAAAAGGAAAACAAAACAAAACATAATGAAAATTACCCATTGAAAAAAAACCCTATAAGTAATTTTTGTATTTTTCAGGTTTTACATTTTCACATAGTTTAGATCATAATATCTGTACCATTTTGATGATTCTTTTTACTTAACATCATATCATAGACATCTCATATGTAATTTGTTATTCTGTGATGTTTTAATGGTTTCATATTATTTCTTCATAAATGAGAAACCAAAGTTCACCTGCGCACTTTCTGGATGTTGATATTTGGATTGCCAAACCCCAATAATTATTCTCATTGAACAAATTAGACAGCTGACCATGTGATTTTCTTCAGATCTTTGTTAGTACATGCTTACATGCCTGGTCAGGAGTTGGTACATGTACACACTATATCTTAATTTGTTTTTCATCCACTTTCTCTTTCTCCCCCCATCCATCTCTTAATCATTGTTTGTCTTTTTTTCTTTTTTCTTCCTTCTTTTCATTCTTTTTTTCCTTTCTTTCGCTTTTGGTACATGTTTATATCACATAATATTTCCATTCTTTGTGTAGAGTTGGTACCTGTGCATAACACATCTTTTTTTCACCTCCTTTCCCTACTCTTCTGACCTTTTTCACCATCTCTTGATCTCCTTTCCCTTTCAGAAATATTTATCTCCCTATTTCCTGTCACCTCTCTTTTAATTTGCTCTTTATTTATACTCTGAACTTCTCATACAAGAGACACTATGCAATATTTAAGCTTATGTGTCTGATTAATTCACTTGACATTACGGTTTTAAAATACATCAATTTTTCTACAAATGAGTGAAGTTTATCACTGTAGTGGAAGTTTGTCTCATATCTCATATTGTGTGTGAATATCATATTTTAAAAAATGTATTCACCTGTTAATGGTACTGTATTTGTCAGCTTTGCAGCACTATTATAAAATTCACAAGGGAATCTTTATAAGGTTTATTTAGTTCTTTGTTTTGGAGATCCAAGTACACAACCCAGGTGCTCCATCATCTGGGCATCTGGCAAAGGCAGCCCATCATGATGGAGACAGATGCTCACACCACAAGCCAGGCAGCAGAGGGAGAGGAAATCAGCTGGAATCTGACATTGTCCTTTGAGGGCACACCCTCAGCAATCTAAAAATCAAATATTTATATGTGAATTTTTGGGGGACACATCCAAGCCACAACAGATGTCTACTTTGCGCTGGTAAGAGCCTAATGCTGCTTTAACTCATGGAAGAAAGTGCAAAGGTTAAGTGGGCATGTATGGAAGAGAAGCAAGAGAAATTCCGAGGGAACTGGACTCATAACAAACTGCTCTTGTAGTAATCCACTCTGAGGTAGTGTCACCCTAACCCAAGTACCCCTCAAAGGCCCATCCATCTCTTAATATATTACTTTGGCAATTTATTTTCCACCTTGATTTTGGCATGGAAAAGCCAGGCTCAGACAGAAACCTGACTTGTAAGGAGATTTGTTAGGTGAAGAGATGGAGTAAACTAAAGTGAAGGCCTGGTGACAGTAGTAAATAGATTTGAGAGACATTTTGGAGGAAGAATTATTGTCTGACTTGTTAATCCTAAATCAGAGTAAGAAAATAATGTAAACAAGTCCTTTCAGGTTTCTGGCTGGACCTATAGATCAAGGATGGAGCAATTCGCTGAGTGAGGCAAGGGAGAAAGGGAGACAAGTTTGAGGATGTAGACTCTTTCCAACCTTATGATGCCATCACCAAGTACCATAGACTGGGTGGCTGATAAACAACAAAAGTGCGTTTTTCACAGCTCTGGAGATTAGAAGTACAAGATGAGAATGCAAGTATAGTTGAGTTGTAATAAGCTCTCCTTCTAGGATGGAGACAGCTGCCTTATTTTCATATGTTAAATGAGGGAAAACCTAAGGGTATCTCAGGTTTTATTTTTAAAATAAAGATACTAATCCTATTCATGAGGCCTCATTCTCATGTTCAAAACACTTCTCAAAGACCCTTCTTCAGAACACAATGAGAATCAGAATTCGAAATAGAATTTTGGGGAAACACAAATGTGCAGTCTAAACAGAAAGCATAAATTCACTTTACGCATGTTGAGGTGCAAATATCTTTAAATTATCCAAGTGAAAATATGAAGGAAATAGTTGTATATGTAAGAATGATTTCAGGAGCCATTAACATATGAAGGTATTCAAGTTAGGAAATGTGGAAGGGGGACACCACAGCCTAAGTTCTCCCTGTGGCCAATCCTACTTCTTTTCTTTCTTTTTTCATCCTGAGAGCATTCTCTTACAAACATCCTATATTCAAAGCTTCTAGGGTTTGGTTTTTTTTTTTTTTGGAAACTTTCCATTCAATTGTGATTTATTTGCAACAGAAAATCTATTACAAGGAACAGATGAATGGAATGTTTCATAGGAAAATAGTGTCTTGGATAGGTTTCTTACAAATGAGAAATGGACCATGAAATGGGAAGGGAGATAGAGAGGAGGGAAGGTGCATGAAAAAAAATTAAGATAGGTTATGTAGATGTAGCAAATCCCCACAATTAATGTAATTATTATATCCTGAAAACATGTGTTAATAAAAACCAAAAAAGAGAAAGTAGCCAAAAAAGGAAAAAAAGTCTTTTGGAATGTGTCTTTTTGTTATTATTGTTAGCACATTTGCAGTAATAATGGTTATATTCATCCTCAGGGGTTTATTCATACATATCCCTTCCTTTTCCTTTCCTTCCTGGCTGCAATTTTTACTTGCCCTTTGTCCCTCTTCTTTATTTATTTTTCCTCCTATTATCTATCTTTTACTTTGCTCTTAATTTATATTTTCGGGTTGACACGTAAGAGAAGCCAGGCAACATTTAAGCCATGCAATGTATCTAATTAATTTCACTTAACATTGTAGTCTCAAGACTCACCCATTTTCCTATAAATGACTCAAGTTTTTCTTT